>JAJMJR010000015.1:0-261930 GCA_030569075.1 Suzukiozyma sphagnicola | reverse complement strand
TACTGATTCTAATGGACACACCACCACTCAAACTGATGATGTTGTTGTTACTACTAATTCTAATGGCTCTGTTTACACCACTTCATCTGTTATTGTTCCTTGTGCTGTTTGTACTGGATACACCACAACTGTTGTAACTACCAATACTGTCGGGGTTACAGTAACTGAAAGCTGTAGTGTTGTCGTTACCACTAACTCTGTTGGTTCTGTTTACACCACTTCATCTGTTATTGTTCCTTGTGCTGTTTGTACTGGATACACCACAACTGTTGTAACTACCAATACTGTCGGGGTTACAGTAACTGAAAGCTGTAGTGTTGTCGTTACCACTAACTCTGTTGGTTCTGTTTACACCACTACATCTGTTATTGTTCCTTGTGCTGTTTGTACTGGATACACAACTACTCTTGTTGAAACACTCACCGAAGGTGTTGTTTGTGCAACCAGTATTGCTGTTGTCGTAGCAACTAAAGAAGGCGGTGTTACTTATACAACTTCTTCAGTCATCGGTAAAACAACCCAAGTTTCTGGTCTTGTTTCAGCATACACAACTACCTATGTTACCAAATCTGAAAACGTTGCTGTTACTACAAGTTTAGCAGTTATTATTGCTACCAACTCCAAAGGATCCACTTTCACCACTAGTTTACCTGTTGAAGGTGCTACTGTTGCAGGAACTAGTATTTCTGGAACTGCAGTGATGACTACTCAAGCTACCGTTGCCTCTGCTGTGATTTCCGCTTCTGGATCTGCTGGAGCTGGCACTTCAGTTGCTCCAACCATTGTACCAACTGGTAACGGAGCCTCTTCAGTTTCTTCTCATTCTGTTATTGTCTTGACAATAATTTCCATGTTCACTTACTTATTCGTTTAACATGGGCTTTTTTCTACAAATTTTCATTTTGCATTTAAAATAATGTTTATATCCTCAATTCTTTTTCGATTTAATTTCAAAAATTCGGTTCACTATCAAGTTGGTTAATAGATTCGCCTAAAAAAGGCGCTTTTTTTCTTATATATTTAATATTACTACGTTTCTTCATAAATTACACTGTAAGATAGGTTTTCTCTTTGATAATCTCTATATTTGATGATATATTTAGTTAACCCCAACACCGCTCCAAGTGGTCTAAGGTTCGTTTTCTACATTTTCTTTATATATTGACTAATAATCTTTAATTTGCAATATTAATATGCTACCTTTTCTAGAAGTACTATAAAGATGCCACATCCTTGACAACGACTGCAGAACAGATTCTTAAGTCGGATCAAATTAAAATTTAGAAGGCGCTTCACTATCTGTTACTCTATTTTGTTATGTACCTATTTGTAAGTATTGGTTAACACTAAGAACTAGATGCAATACCCTAAGAAACTTGTTAAATCTTTATAGTCTTCTTAATCAGCATAAGAAGTGATTTATTCGAATTGCGAATGAGTGTTTCTTTCGCACAAGTGTCAACCTCTCTTCCAAGAAACAGCCAATATAATATGTTGATGGCAGTACCAATTCTCAAGTGCTTTAAATTTTACATGCTACATAGCTCTGGAACAGTAAACCTAGAAAACTGGAAGTAAAATTGGATTGATATCCGACGATGTATTTGGTAACACCTTTCATATTTCGCAATATTAAATCATGTTGATCTTCTAGGTTTTTCTGATCTTTGTAGCAGAATAATTATCTATTATTTCTCTTTTGAACTATATGCTCAAAATGATGCCAGTTATAACAAAGTTCGACATTTTAATATCGCATCATCCAAGTGCAAAATAGCAATTGATGACTCTTTCCACCATTAGTTTAAGTTCATATAATTACATCTGCAACCACCATGGGGAAAGTAGTACGTTTCATACAGCGCAAATGACACTAGTGCTTGACAATTGCCATAAAATTACTCCTACACAACTTTAAACTAACAAAAATTCTTTGCTTTCTCACTTTTATTCACCATTTCTGAACTTGTCACTCACAACTCAAAATTTCTTTTGTATTGATTCAATTTTTGACATGGCCGAACACAAGGTCCGCGGAGTGCACATACCACGTATTGGAAAACGGCAGAATGTAAATGCATTCGTTATAACCAATTTGTTGTATGAAATAACGTTCCAGTATGACTAAGGCACAATTTGATAGCACTTTCAGCAATGGCTTCGTTGCTGATGGGTCGCAAAAGATATTTGGAATGGAGAATTTTGGAAATACTTGCTATTGTAATTCCATTTTGCAATGTTTGTTTTACTCTGATTCATTCCGCAACCATCTTATCAACTACAACAAGAGCAAGCGAGATCTTTTGCTAGAGGTCAATGGTGTGCGGCCGCATAACTTCACTACCAAATATGAGCAATTGGTGGAGAAAAAGCGCAAGGAACAACCGAAAGAGAAGCCCAACGGTGTTAATCAGATAAGCGGTGACAAATCGAGGAAAGGGTCGATATTCGGGTTGAATTTCAAGTCGTATTCAAACAATAATGTTCAATTGGACGATAAAAGAGTATCTAATCATATTTCCACCGCGGAACATTGTCAAGCTCTTACTATGGAGCAACGAATTAAGATATCAAAAAATCCAGATTTTCAAAAGTTGCCTATATTGGTCACTCGACCTAGCAATAAGGAGCATTCTGATAGTGCTGACTGGTCCAATTATTCACAAAGCAGCTCCATGTTGCTATCGGACTCGGCAGAGAGCCATACTTCGGAAGGAGGCGTGCTGCTTACTTCTAGTGCCATCATAGTTGGAATACCTAATCCCGAACCATTTCTCACCCAGCCCATTAATCCATTCAGTTTGAATCCCTCATCCGATCAAAGGAAACGATCTGCCTTGATAAATGGCCCCATAATTAACTTGGATTCGGCATTAACCGAATCAACGGACGAAACAGCATTACTTTATGCCTTACGAGATATGTTTGAAGGCATGATTGAGAATAAGTCAACAACCGGGGTTGTCAGTCCCAATTACTTCATTTCAAAGTTGAAAGAAAAGAATTACTTGTTTAGACAAAACAACATGCATCATGATGCTCATGAATTCTTCAATTATTTGTTGAACGAAATTATAGAAGTATTAAATAAAGATATTGGGGCAGAAAACAATTGGTGCAATGACATATTTCGTGGAATGATCACCAATGAAACCAAATGTTTGAATTGTGAAACGGTGACGTCAAAACACGAATTTTTTCTTGATTTATCGGTGGATGTGCCGCCAGGACAAAGTGCCTATTCACTAACCCATTCATTGAACAACTTTTCCAAGCTGGAAGTGCTAACTAATCAGAATAAATTCTATTGCAATTCATGTAGTTCCTTACAGGAAGCAGTGAAAACCATCAAGTTGAAGAAATTACCCGAAGTATTGGTTATTAACTTTAAAAGATTTAAATATGACGAAAAAGTTGACAAATTAGTCAAACTTTTTGATTCCATCAGTTATCCATTTAAACTAAGATTGTTCAATACTACCAATGATGAGTCAGATTTCAGTTTATATGAACTATACGGCTTGGTAATCCATATTGGTGGAGGACCAACCCATGGACATTATGTTGCTCTCTGTAAAGTAAAGCCCGGATTATGGTTGTTATTCGATGATGAAACTGTGGAATTAGTTGAAGATAGCTATGTTATGAGATTTTTCGGTAATGGACCCGGCATGGCAAGTGCCTATATCTTGTTTTATAACAAGATCAAGAAAACCGACACTGAACTGGAGCTTGGCTTTAGTAATGATGCTATATACGATGGTAATGATTATACTATATTTGAAAAGCTAAATTCTAGTGAGGCTACTTTAAAGAAAGCCCAGAAGCTAGATGAGCACGATCCTTTGGCATCAGAAGCGTCGTCGATTCATTCGAATGGCGATGTACCTCTTAAAAAGGGACTATTCAAAAACTTCAAATTCGATTCTGGAAATGGAAATAGCAACCATGTTTCAAACGGAAATGGTAACAATACCACGGATACAAATGTACAATCTACGACAGCTGCTCCAGCCACTAGCGATGCTACTAATATTGGTGACAAACCAGTCAGCAGCGCTGCAAGCAAGGAAAAGGATGCGAAGAAGACTTGGGTTGGGGGATTAATGCGAAGAGAGAGCACACAATCTACCTCAAGTGAGAGAAAATCGAGTGTAGGCTCAACAGAAAGAAGAAAGAGTATTTTTGGATTCAAACGAAAGGAAAAGAAAGAAGAAAAGTAGAGAAAGTTGGAGAAAACCGGCACAAAAATTAAGCAAATGAATGTGAAACACAGCGCCAATAAACCACCAGACAGGAAAATGACAGAACACCAGTCTTCGCTGTTCTGAAGGGAAATTAATCACTTGGTTAGACAATACTTTGCTTGAACATTGGTTAGCAAGGGTTTTTCGGATTATCCCGCCGACTCGAGTCACAAGGCACGAGTCACGTGATATTTTGTAATTGTGCGGATGCCATCGCCGGAGTTTCAGGTGTAACAGAAGTATCCCGTTTGTAACTATTCAACCTACAAAAGCGTCAACAGAACTCGTTTAACTACAACAATGACTACATTATCACCAACATTAAAGACTACTGCCACCTCCAAGTTGATCACTTTGGCCGCTGGGTGTTTTTGGGGTGTTGAAAGGGTGTTTAGTAAGCAATTCGCCGGTAAAGGAATGGTGGATATTAAAGTGGGATATGCCAACGGGATTGAAAGCATTCACGAAATCAACTACGAGAAAGTGTGCAGTGGGTCCACCAACTTCGTGGAGTCGATACAAATCTCTTACGAACCAACGCAATTGAGTTTGAGTGACATTTTGGCAATCTTCTTCAGAATGCACGATCCAACTACGGTTAATAGACAAGGAAATGATACCGGAACTCAATATAGATCAGCGATCTTTTATCATTCTCCACAGGATGAGGCTATTTGTAAGCAGGTCAAGTTACAGAGCAACAAGGAGTGGTATCCTAACCATACTATTGTCTCCATCATTGAGCCAATCAAGATATGGTACGACGCCGAAGAGTACCATCAAACTTACTTGGATAGAAACCCAGGAGGCTACGAATGTGCCAATCATTTTGTTAGAACCTCACCAAAAGTTTGACTTAATAACAGCCTATATAATGATATAATGCCAGAAAATGAATGAAGCTCATATTACTAGCATTTGGGTGAGGAAAGAGTCCCCCCTGTGAAATGTAGAAATCTGGTAATTTACAGTATTATCGTCTCTATCATGGAGTAAACATCATCTGTAGTACCAGTCTCTCCAGTTGAATGGACTGGTGAAGTAGATTAGGTTCATTCTGTAGTAACAACCAAGTTCTTTAATCCATTAGTACTACGATAGGTCGAGCAGTGTGAAATTAGGGAGCCCTTCCACTAGCTTACTACCACAGCGACATTGTACAGGACATGAATTTTTCACTAAACGCGTTTCTCAAAAGCTCCAACCATTGATTCTTTCTCCATTAACCACCACAGAATCATGAGTTTATGGGTAGACAAGTATCGGCCCAAGAATTTGGATCAATTGAACTACCATGAAACCATCACGCAAAATTTGCGAGCTCTAAGCAAATCTGGAGACTTTCCTCATCTCTTGATCTATGGCCCTAGCGGTGCTGGGAAGAAGACGAGAATTTATTCCACATTGAATGAAATTTTCGGTAGTTCTGTGGAGAGATTGAAGATCGACGTCAAGACGTTTGTTACCTCTTCAAATCGTAAATTGGAATTCAACGTTTTGAGTTCGCCGTATCACTTGGAGATCACTCCAAGTGATATGGGAAACAACGATAGAGTGGTGATTCAGGATTTATTGAAAGATATTGCTTCCACCGAACAAGTGGATTTCACCGCCAATAGCAAACAATTGAAGCACCGGTTCAAAATCGTTGTGATCAACGAAGCCGAGTCGTTGAGTAGAGATGCCCAGGCCGCGTTAAGAAGAACCATGGAGAAGTATTCGTCTAATATCAGACTTATATTGGTATGTAACTCCATTTCCAATATCATTCCTCCCATTAGATCCAGGACGTTGTTAGTGAGAATCCCCAGCCCTAGTGTTTCCGAGATCAATCTGGTATTATTAAATATAGTCAAGAAGGAAAACTTGAGATTCACCAACCCCAGCGACAGCGACGTTACCAATTTCTTGAACAAAGTGGCCGACAGCTCGAATCGTAACTTGCGTAAAGCGTTATTGGCTTTCGAAACCATTGCCATGCAAACGGATATTATTAATAATAACCCGAGCAACTCACAACAATTGTCCATAATAACTTTGGATTGGGAGGCCATCATCAAGAATATAGCACGTACCATTAAGTCTTCGCGGAACGTTGCTACTTTAGCCAAGATAAGGGTCACTTTCTACGAACTATTGAGTCATTGTATTCCAGCAAGAGTGATATTGAAAACGCTATTATTCAACTTAATTGAAGGCTACAGTAACGTCATAACCAGTGAATTGGTGGGCATAGCCGCTATCTTTGACGAGAGAATAAGTTTAGGGCAAAAAAGTATCTTTCACCTTGAAGGATTTGTTGCTAAAGCAATGGTGGCCATTGAGAACAATCAATAGCTCCGTAGAGCAATTAACCACCAAAGTAGTTACGCTTCATAATAAATGTACAATAGAAGTAAAGGATAACAAACATGTATTCAAGATAAAGACTCGTAGAAGCAATTTACTAACAAAAAAGAATTAAAGACCACCAAATAAAACCAATAGAAATGAACTATCCAGTTACGTACAACAAATCATAGCAGGACAATGTATTTAGAAACAGCTGGTAACCGCTGGAAACCGCTGGAAACCGCTGGAAACAGCCACTACAGTTGCAAGCCGCTACGTGCTCTTCAACCGAACCAACCATAACCTATCTCCTAATCTTGTTGCACCTTATGGTCGGAAGATTTGTAATCCGTGGCAGTAGACTCGCCAGGAACGATATCCTGGTAGTTAGGAGGCTGGTCAGAAGAAAGAGGTTGACTAGAAGACGAAGCAACCGGATTCACTGGAGGATGGTCTACGTGATTCGACACAGAAGGCACCGACAGCTCTTCATCCAAGCGAACATAGCCGTTTCTGTGACTGTTGAACTTGACATGTTCAACTATGTAGTAAATAGCAAACAAGATCCCTGGCACATGGCCGAATATCGTCAATAACACCGTGATTAACATGGGTTTGGTCCAGACGCAGTAGTTATCAAGAATGAACACTGGAATTGGCGGAAAAATCACCGCCAAACAGATCAAAAGAAAGTTCTGGAATGGTGTGTGTTGTGGAGGTCTAGTCGTCATGTCTGGTAGCGATTCTACTAGTAAATGTGGTGCAATTAGCTGAAGTATGAAGAAAAGCCTGATAGTTAAAGTTGGCGCAGGCAATTTGCTGGCGGGTGCGAGGTTGTAAAACCACTCTTTTTGCAAAGCATGGATTATATCAAAAAGACAATATGGGGACCCGATCCCAAAGAACAGGTATGTGTTTATGGCGGTGGTGTTTAGATGGTGGCTGTTTTTCGGATTGAAACGGTGGATTTTCGTTGATTTAGCGCTACTTTCATTTTGAGCGTCTGGTGGGATGAGTAGAAGTGTTGATAAAAGTGATAAAAGTTGATGAAAGTTGCTGTTGAGGTAGAGATATGGTAGTTGAAGGGAGAAGAATCGAACTAGGCTTTTAGAGCGAGGTTTTAGCAGCTTTTCTCGTTAATTGCTTATCTTTGAACTGGAGAGTATTGGTTCAACCAATTAATGCATAGCAGCAAATTGATGGTTGGATGTGGAACTAGACGAGTTGGAATCCAATGGTTCTATCGGTACGAATTGACTGGGAGATCGTACGATTTGGACTGTTGACGACTCGTTGAAGGTTTACAATTTATTCCCGTCCACTTTTGCATGCTCCTCCTCAGCTACAAGAACCAGATCTTCTGGGAATCACACAAGAAACCAGCCACACAGCTCGTGGGCTTCAAATTTCATTTGCCTGCCTAATATTGACTTCACTACTAACATTTAGATGCGGACTATTAATACGCTATTACGAAAGAACAAGAGAGAACTTGATAGATCAATCAACAGCTTAAAACCATTACAGAAGAAAAGCGAACAATTGATCAAGAAAGCTGCCAAATCGGGCGATTATAAATCAGCCCGTATCTACGCCAAAGAATTGATTCAAATTAACAATCAATACAATAAGTTGTATACCTCTAAAACAAGAATCGAGAGTATCAACATGTCGATAAACGAACAATGGCAAATGAACAAATTGACGCAATCAATTGCATCATCTACGTCTGTCATGAAGGAAGTAAATGCCTTGACTAGAGTCAGTGTTATAGCCGGCACCATGCAAGAGTTATCAAAAGAATTGACCAAAGCAGGGATTATAAACGAAATGATGGACGATATGGTTGATTTGGAAATGGATGACGAAATGGAAGAAGAATCGGCAGAAGAAGTTAATAAGATTATTGCCAGTTTAACAGAAGATAAATTCAACAAGATTGACCAACAACCAATTGCTCAATTGGCCCCAGAAGTAGAAGAGCCAGAGTTATCTATTCATGACGAAGAAGATCAAGAAGCTCTAGATGAAATGAGAAATAGGTTAAGAGCATTACAAGAGTAGACAGAAAACATTACTGTTTTCCTTTAATTTCCCTAATTACGGAACTTGGAATAATTCTGCAACGTTTATTCAACTGGAAAGCACTTCAGGGTACTTTTTTCATTATTATAATAGCATACTTAAAATTAAACTAAGAATTGCAATGTAAGCTTTTACACTGGCAGCAGAGCAATTATTGGCGTAATCAACAGTAATTACATTGCCACCGAACTGAGGTTTATTGATGCTTGGTTTCGTTTGATTGCTTCCTATTGCTTGTGGATAAGCTGGATTTGCCGTGATAGAAGGCACTATTCCTTTAAGTGGATTAGTATTATTCACTAGTATTTGGTTTGTGTTTGTGAATAGGTTAGGACTGTCAAATGACACTCTAGTCACTAGATCATCACTATTAATCAAAGCTAAGTCATTCAAATCAATATCAGTATTGCTATGCTGCTTCTCAGATTCGCCGTGATTGATTCTATTACCTTCAATGCTGTGGTTGCCTTGAACCAATTCTGCAACAGTGTGAAACTTGCTCTTTGAGGTACTAGCAGAAATAGGTACTGCTTTTGGTTGGCTCTGTTGCGTCTCTAATGACTTTTCGGAATTTTCAATTTTTGTCCTTGTCGAGAGCCCAACAGTTTGAGTCCTGGCAGAACTGGACACGTTATTGACAGCGTTGGTCATGTTAAGCATGGATTCCGAAGGTTTGGGCAACATTTTGTTCCTTAAAAAATTGAAATACAACTCATTAGTCATTTCCACATGATTTGCTTCGGCATAACCAACAAACTTGCCAATTGATTCAAAGAACTCCATGCCGAATACAGCACTAACCATGCTGAATAGCACTATCCAGCTAATTGTAGTACTTGCAATCAACATAATTAGATATAATTGTTAATAGATATTAAAGAAAATCACAAAAATCTATTTGTACTCAAAATTTTGCACCAATTCTGAAGTACTAATTTAATCCGCCAATACGAGGTAAATACAAAATTATAAGTGAATACTCATGAAAACATGAGTTGCTGTGCTTATTTGATGTTTATTTGAGACTACTAAGCTAGAAAGTAATGGCAACGTTTCAAGACTGGGGCCAATATATGAGTAAAAGTAGTATAAAGTACCCAACATTGTACTATTCTGTAGCAGAAAACGTTCTATTAGGGAGCAGCAGTACCTCTAACCCTTACGAAAGCGTCAATGCTACATTCCCTTCGTGGTATGAAACTGTCCTACTAGCAGGATCATACTGACTAACCTATGAACAATTTGTTCTTCTTTCTAGGTTGTATTCTGTATAGGTTCAACATTCAACTGAACACAGAGACGAATACTGGTACAAAGATCGAGACACCAGTATCCCATTAGTGCAAGAGTTAGCTTCATACCAAAAATGTTGAGACCAGCATTTAATGTAAGCGTTTAGCACAAAACTCAGAACTGCTAGAAGACATTGCAATTGACATCCAAAGTGTGATCTCCCATTGAGATACCGGTTCAAACTATCAAAAGCTACTCCCATAGTCCCATGCCCGATAGAATCTTCTTTAGTTCCCGCTAGTAATACTTACAGAATCTCTTCTCTATTAGTTTAAACTTGTACAAAGACCAGCACAAGACTATGATTCAAAACCGGAGAAACAACTCCTCATTAGAATCAACTTTACACCCTTGTTGCACTTCAGTGCTCAAACTGGCGACTTTATCTAGTAAAGCCAACTTTTCCTCGTCGGTTATAAAGGTAGGATAAGTGACATTAAGTCCATCCTTAGCGTCTTTGATCAATGACGAGTTCATGGTAGGATTCACCATAGAATCTTTGTTCAAAAACAGCGACACATCAATCAAGTTGTCTGACAAATCGTTGACGATTGTATTCAATTCTTGTTGGCGCTGCTGCTGCTTCAATAATTTGGCTTCCTCGAGATCGTTTCCGTAAATATTTTGATGGTTTCTCAACAAGGAAGTCTCCTCGTTCAATTCGTCGTCTTCGCCCCGTAAGCACGACAAACAAGCTCCCATAATGCTACAGATGAAGACTATTGATTAAGCGATTGGATTGCTGGCTAATGAATGGAGTGAATGTCGTATTCAAGACATTTTCTCAGACATTTATGATATTTACGACATTTATGAAAGTAGACATTTTAACATTTAAGATATTACAGACATTCAAGACACTTCAGACATTTCTCAGACATTTCTCAGACACTTCCCTTTATTGAAACTACAAATATTGACACAGGACGTATACAGATTTTATTTTCAGCACCATTTCCAAATAAAGACGATCAAACAAGAGTTGAAATTAAACTAATCTCAGATTACAGAAATAGTGTTTCGGAGAAAAGAACCAACCACAACTAAACATTCAAATATCTAAATGGCACCTATAACTGAAGAATGTCGTAACTCAGGCTGTGCATGATGATTCCAGTCTTCACATGCGACAATACGATAAGAAGCTGATAATGCAAAGAACGGCCCAAACAGGTATGAATAACGAAGCTTGCAGCAAAATAGAAGCTTTCAAGTAGGAATAACCACAAACCGTGTTTAGCTCGGCCCAAACAATAAGCAAAGCTGTTTTGGCCAGTTTTCCACACGATTTATGAAACCATCCGAAGCTTTGAGCTACATCCACAAGCACACCAATGCGATGAGTAGCGGTGTATCAGATATAAGCTGCTATTACTCCCAGAATCTAGAAAAGCCATGTACTACGGCTACGCTGCATCGTTTCGGGAATTTGCATCCTGTTGCTAGGAACAAACGTAATTTCTTTTTCATGCTTATGATTCTATCGTTTCACTATCACCTCGCCAAAATCACATTGCCGAATACCCAGACTACCATTTGTATTTAACCCGTGTAGCTCTTCTTTCACTTTCTACAGTCAAGATCTATTCTGCTTAAGTGGTGTTTACCAAACTTGTACAAACCTGCTTTTTCACTTTAGACGATTCTCATAACTACTATAATACATCATAGTATTCAATTTACATTTTCAAGCTACCGTTTCAGCAAGCGATACTTTGAAGCAACCTAGAGCCAACACTTCTTGATCCAGTCTAATATTCACTATGATGACTTTACCTTTAGAGATCATCAACTTGGTGCTATCCTATTTAAGTTACCAAGAATTAACAGAAATGTTTGATTTGGATAATATAAGCAAATCTGGTAAGATGTCAAACATCAGCCAAATGGCTCTCTGTCAGTGCTATAACAACAGATCCATTACTATTTCCGAGGAATATTGTAGCAATATAAAGCTTTCGGAATCAAGGATGGCACTATTGTACGAAATGAATCTTCCTATTCGACCAAAATGCTTAACGATTGTTTTAAATTCCAACTTCAACTTGTTATGGATAAATTACTTCCAAACAATAGAGAATATCCACATTATCGTTAATAATAAGCAAGTGTTGGGAATGTTTCATTTAATCAGTTCCTCATTAAAATTCAATTCTTTGACAGTGAATTGTAAGTTGCCTGTCACCTTACCAATCACCATTCAAAACTTACTGTTGCATCTATTCAATCCCAAGGAAATCTTGAAATGTTCCTCAAGTTTCCAACTTTTGACAAGTTTAGATTTATCATATAACAATTTGGTGGATTTATCCGATATTAAGTTTCCCTCTCAATTAACTAGTTTGAATCTTTCAAATAATAACTTGTGGAGAATTGACAATTTGCAATCATTAACCAAGTTATCCACGTTGGATTTGTCAAACAATAACCTAGTATATATCCACATCAGTATCCCCAGTTTGATTCGAATAAATGTGCTGGGGAACAACTTGATCAATACTAGCTTCTTATTAAGTTGCTTTCAAAATTTGTTATACCTAGATTTATCAAGAAATTTGATCTCCAGTTTAACGAAATTCCCTCCCAATTTGATATCCATAAATTTAGCATGCAACTATTTAAACAATCAATTTGATAATAACATCTTCCCTCAGAATTTGCAAGAATTGGATGTTAGATGGTGCAAACTACATCAAGAAATAATATTACCCAATTCTCCTACCTTAAGATGTATTTCCTGATATAATGTTTTATAGAACTCAAGAATCATGTATAAACTCACCAATAAACTCACCAATGTAGCGTAGCCAGTACAATCGCGTAATATTAACCACAATTAAACTTTCCACCCATTTTCAACATTATCTTTGCACCAATTCACATTTCAACATCATCTCTTCATCTAAGATGTATGCTAATATAACTATACTTAAACTTTCATTTAATCAGTATCCCTAACTATTCAGTAAATTTCACCAAAATAACCCCATTTTGCAAATTACCAAAACAAGAACAACTCTCCATATCTCGAAAAGCTATCTAAAACATTTGCTTAGTTCCATCTCACTTTAACCACCAATTGTACCTTTTCTATGTTAATTTAAAAATTGAATTGATTTTTTTGCAGCCATTTTGGCTGTGGAGGATATTGCGGGGGGTTGCGATTTTATCTTTACGGAAATTATATTTTAATCTTTTTTCAAAAGAACAACTGTAGAATGTCAATTGCGTTATGTTGTTATGCCTTTGAAGCATTGAACCATAAGTTGATCGGAACAAGTGAACTCCTGTTGGAAAAGTGGGAAAATTTCTTGGGATTGGACGATTCTATTCCTTCCTCAGCACCGCTCTTCGTTACTTGGAACAAGCACGGACATTTGCGAGGGTGTATTGGTACGTTCGAGACTCTACCAATCGATTCTGGCGTCAAACGGTTTAGTTTGACATCGGCGCTTCATGATTCTCGCTTTTCGCCAGTTTCAAAGTTAGAAATCTCTTCATTACTGGTATCAGTAACTCTTTTAGCTAATTTTATACCTATATATGATTGTGAAGACTGGCAAATCGGCGAACACGGGTTGAAAGTGTCGTTTGATTATCATAGTGTCCATTATTCGGGAACATTCCTCCCTAGTGTGGCGGAAGAAGAAAAATGGGACAGATTGACTACTCTTTATTATCTCTTGAAGAAAGCAGGGATATCTTCTATCCCCAAAGAAAAAGTAGTTCATTTCTTTGAAAAGGGATTACTGCAGGAGTGGTTAATCTTGACTCGGTATGATGGACTTAAGTCGTCTTTGGATTATAAAGAATACGCATCAATAAGGGAAAAGCTTGCTTAAATGAGACAACAGCTCTAAATGGGAAAACTTGCTTACATATTAAAGCATAGTACCAACTACTCTTGTAATGCTTACAATTTACAGGAAATTTTCACTTCACTGGTTCGGTTTAACGCTAGGGATATAGCGCTTTAATTAGATGTTAATAAACATTCTTTCTTAGATATATATTAGCTTCAATTCTAAAAACATTACAGTCCTATTATACACAGCGACTTTGGGGTATTATAGTCGAGATTCATTAAATAACATGGAAAACTAGCTGGTGCACCAGTGCCGATGGTTTCACCTAACTTATATGGCAGTAGCCTTTACTAGAGTGTAAAGAACAACACTGGACAAAAATGGAATAGTAAAGTTATCATCAATACCATAGACATCAATGACTTCTGCAAACGAGGCAACGGCTCCAGATACAATAGCATAAACTGGCAAGCTCATAATGCTTTGCGATTCCTTCCATAAGATATCGTCGGCAGTATTTACATTGTAGTTTGGAATAAAGTAGCCATAAAGAAGATAACAAATACCTACTCCAGTCAAGAAACTAGCAATGCAACCGGCCAACGATTTGGAAGCTCCTACTTTTGGAGTGTATTTTCCGAATTGTCTACCAAAGATGGAAGCAGTGGAGTCGGCCCAAGATAACATGAGCACACTCATCACGGCGATATCTTTAGGGAAGAAGGTCAACACAAAGAAGAGACCGGCCATATACCACAAAACTCCGTTGTAGCTATTGATTTCCTTTTCTCTAATCATAAACCACATGAAGTTGACAATCTTCTTGTTTAAGTCTGGATTTCTGAATCTAATGAAATCGTTCAAGAACACCAACACGAACAAAATGACGATTGGAATCAGCAATTGAGTTTGGTGAACACCTAAAGTGTACAAATAAAGGGTAACACACCCAATGGACGAGTGGAAGAGTTTTCTTCCCACCTCGTGTTTCTTAATAAACTTGACGATGGCGTCTTCTTCAATAGAGCCCTTCGCTAAGGACTCACCGGAACCGCTTCCCAAGTCGGCATTGTCTCCTTTAACAGTTTCAGCACCTTCCTCTTCGTTTTCTTCATCCTCCTCTTCATCCTCGTCATCACTTTCATCCTCACTTTCGCTCATCATCGTAGTCTCATTGATATAGGTGACATCATCTTCCATATAAGACTCGTCAAAGTCTGCGGTAAGAATGGTCTTCTTCACGGGATTTCTCTTAATCGTCGTTCTGGGAGTCCTGATACTAGTCAGCTTGACGTTCTTGGGGGTGCTCGGAACGGATGCCATGATTGTCTAGTGGAAAAGAAGCACCATGTGGATTTCACGTCATCTGCAATGTTTATGTTTAGCGAAAAATTTTGATCTGGACTATATGCAGATGGCTGCAAATGTTGTGCAACTGATGGAAAGCAAGGAGATTTGGCAGAAGAGTCGAAGAGTTGGGACGTTGGATAGGATTGGAGGGAAGAGGAATGGTGCAAGGGAGTGTTGTAAAAATTTGAGAGAACTTGGGAAAAAAATGGGGAAGATTGATGGTGATTGCATTCATTGGGACCGCGTGGCAGTAGAGGAAGTAGATAGAGACGGTAGAGACTCTGACCAGGTGGAATAGTCGTAAAGGAAACGTACAAGTTGCAAATTAGGAAGTAGTAAAGAAGTTTTGGTTTATTTAATAGAGATTTTAGCAAATTTGCGAGAGAAAATCAGCCAAAAGAGGATGGGATTGCAGCCAATATGGCAATACTACTGTTGATGATTGTGTGAAATATATTGGTAGCAGATATTTAAGTTACCAGTTGGCAATTGCGACTACAGTGCTCGCAAGAGTGAGCAATGTGTTTCGAATGGACTTAATTGCGTTGCAAAATCACTGTCCCGATGCACAAGTCATGGCCACAGTGAAAAAGTGAGTCGTTTCAATGTTAACTTCTATCACAAACCTCAACTACATCTGTTAGTCCTAATATCCTCAATGGTCCAACAACCAATTTATTTAACCTGTGTTAAACTGTGCCATATCAGTCTGTTACCAATCCTCTGCTGTACAAGTATTGAAATCCCACTGCCAAACAGCTATTCTCAACTTTTCTAATTTTTGGAGTAAACATTGCATCATCATACTTTACTGATCAATTCCCTACTCCAACTTGGCAATAACCCTCTTCGCAATCTCAAGGTATGGCGCCGCCAACTCAGGATTAGTCAACACCACCGGTTTACCAATATCGGATTGAACACAAATCTGTTCGTTCAATGGAATAGATCCCAAAACCTCCAAATTGTGTCTTTCAGCTTCCCTCCTTGCCCCCTCTGAACCAAATATATGCGATTCATGTTTACAATTCGGGCAAACGAAATAACTCATATTCTGTACTAATCCAAGCAAAGGAACCCCTACCTTATTAAACATTGTAATCCCTTTCACGGCGTCGATTAGAGCAATATCCTGTGGAGTACTGACAATGACCGCACCATCCACGTTCAATTGTTGACTTATGGTCAATTGCGTATCACCAGTGCCAGGAGGCATATCAATGATCAAATAATCAAGACTTGACCACTGTACTTCGAAGAGCAATTGTTGTAGAGCTTTCATCACCATTAATCCCCTCCAAACGATGGCATTTTCCGCTGCCACCATGTATCCCATTGACATGGACTCTATGCCATAATTGGTCAAAGGCAACAACTTTCCGTTGTCTGCTATTCTTGGTTCACCTGAAAGATTCAATAATCGAGGAACAGACGGCCCAAAAATATCAGCATCCAACAATCCCACCTTCTTACCGTTGGACTGTAAAGCAAGAGCCACATTCACTGCTACAGTAGACTTTCCTACTCCGCCTTTGGCGGAAGATACCAAAATCACTTTATTTACCCCAGATATTCTCTGTTTGATAGGCAAACCTCGACTCATAAGAGGAATAGAACCACCATTCTTTTTCGGTAAACCAAGCGGATTTTCATGAAACACCACTCCACTAGTATGGAGCTGGCGAACCTTGCCTACAAATACTACAATCCTTCTCGTCAACATGGCTACTGTGAAGCAAACAGTTGAAGTCTTGAAATTTTCGATGCTCATCGAGCATTTCTGTCAACCAAATCAATGTTCTCTACAACTGTAGCCATGCGTAGGCTAGCGACCATATGTCGGCTGTATTCCACTGTAGTAGACTACCGACCTACCATCTATGCATTGTCTACCAAATTGGCCCGATCTGCCATTGGAGTTGTACGGATATCTGGGTCTCAGTCACATTATATCTTTAACCAGTTGACTAATACGTCGGTTATTCCCAAACCTAGAGTAGCCAGCGTACGGAGGCTCTACAACAAGGATAAGTTACTTGATGAGGCATTGACGCTTTATTTCCAGGCCCCCAAGACTTATACTGGGGAAGATATCTTGGAATTACATCTACATGGTGGTACTGCCATTATTCAATCAGTGTTGAACACCATTTCCACGCTTCATGACCCTGAAAATGGTATTAATATTAGATATGCACAACACGGAGAGTTTAGTCAACGGGCATTTATCAATGGCCGCTTCGATTTGACCGAACTTGAAGGTATAAGAGAGATGATTGATGCAGAAACGGAAACGCAAAGAATCGCTGCTTTATCGTCTTTAACAGGAAACACCAAAAGGATATTCCATCATTGGAGACAAGAAATCGTCAATAATGTTGCATTATTGACGACTGTAATTGATTTTGGCGAAGAGCATGATTTGGAAGAAGTATCGCAATTATTTGATACGGTAGACACAAATATAGACAATATCTCCCAGGAAATCAACCAATACCTTACCAAAGTTAGAAGCTCACAAATCCTATTGAATGGGATAAAATTGGTGTTGTTGGGGCCCCCCAATGCTGGGAAATCTTCAATATTGAACTATTTGGCTAATAAAGATGCGGCTATAGTCAGTGACATAGCTGGCACTACAAGAGATGTCATAGATATCCCCCTTGACATAGCAGGTTACAAGGTGGTTATTGGAGACACTGCTGGTATCAGATCAATTGATCTAGCCGATTCAATTGAACGAGAAGGAATCAAAAGGGCCAAAGATAAATCATTAACCTGCGATTTGGTCTTGGTGGTGTTACCAATAAATGAAAAGTTCGATTACCAATACTTGGCTCACCATATTGAGCTTCTAAAGAAAGAAAACAAGGAAATATTGGTCATTTTGAACAAACAAGATTTATTGCAAACTGCTCACCATGAGCCATACATCAAATCCATGTCAATAGAGCTTGGTTTGCCAGTGAAGAATTTCCATGTAGTCTCATGTTTAAGTGGTAAGGGAATGGAAGAACTATCAGACTCCCTAGTAAGCAACTTCAAGTCTATTACACTCTCAGAATCCACTGATCCCATAGTCATTTCAGCCAGAGCACAAGATTTATTAGTTAACGATGTCTTGTATGGATTTGAGCAATTCAAAGCATGGAAAGAGCAAGAGGATGTCGTATTGGCGACAGAGAGTTTACGACAATCGGTGGAAGGTATAGGCAAAATTACAGGTGATGCTATTGGGGTTGAAGAGATATTGGGAGTAGTATTTTCAAGTTTTTGCATTGGGAAGTAGCTAAATTGGCATAAATTATAAACTCTTGTACATATTTTACATAGATAATCAATAATGAAATATTAATTTACAAAGTCAGTGTATATCCCAACAGTTTAAGCATTGTTCAACACAACATAGAAAGTGATCTTTTCAACGTCCCAAGACATCTTCAATTGTTGTAATTGGTGTCTTGTGTGTCTTCCAGCGATTTCAGCATCTTCAATTTCTAAACTTGGTTTTATTTTCTTGGTTAAGGCTGGGGAAATCTTACATTCAAACTCAATTATATTCAATCCATAGTTTAATTTCAATTCGTACTGGATTCCTAATAATTTTGTGCCTTTTTCTTTGTATACATCCCCATTAACAGACGATTCTTCATCATTAACATAAACATTACATTGAAAGTCTTCATCGGTAGTCAGATTCAAGAACCCATGGCCATCAATCAAATCATGCTTCTTGATGTTATAAAGAATATTGTGTAAATTTACCTTAAGATTGATATATGGCGACGAATCAGCGGGTAAAGGTAACGAGAACGATTGGTTAGCATACCCGTTTGCTGGGAATCTGTATTCGAATAAACTACTGGTGTTCACCAAATCGTGGGTGGGAAATAATGAGTGTTTAGCTTCCATGGAGTTATTGTGGAGGAAAGGTCTTTGTTGGATTTGCTGAGTGACCGTTTGTGCCACTGTCAAAGTCGATGAAACTGAAGATTCCTGAATAACACAGTTTTGAATTGGTATAGCAGGTAAAGACTTACCAAGAGTATTGTGCACAGATTTCTCAGTAAAAGCCGGTTTCTTGTCAGTGGCATCAGCATCAGCAACCTCTGCAATTGCTTCAACTTTCTCCTTAGTTTCTGGTTCCTGTGGTACAGTTTGTTCGCTTTCTTCGCTTTTGATATGCTTGACCTTGCTTCTTTTGGGAGAAGGCTCCATTGGTTTAGGTTTCGATTGTTTCAATTTCAATTTCAATTTGGTACCTTTGCCTTCCACCTTATCTAGTAATACTTGATACTGTTCATTGAAAAAATCATTCAATTTGACTGCGTCTTGATAAATCATTGATGAAGGATCATTATAAAGTTGAGCATTGGTAAATATCAACTCACAACTGGTGTGGAACTTGGTTAAATTCTCAGTAATAGAAGATTTGGAGGAGAAGAGCCTTTTCTTCTCTAATTTGTTCATGACATTACTGAAGGAAGTTGGAGTCTTGACGTATTTAATATAATCAGGGTATAACTTGACGTCAACGTCGTCCAAAAAAGGCGAAGAAAGCACCCCATCTCCAGGAAACTTATGGTCCATAACCGACTGTAATAACTCGATACATAAACCGGGCAATTTGGCCAAAGTCACCTCTTCGGTGGCTTCTGGAGCTGGGGGAGGTTTTATTTTGATTTTCAATTTCTGCTGGTGCTTGCTATTAAACTGGTTCAGCTGCTCGTCCACAAACTCAAATATTGTCGTGGCACTCTTGACGATCCAACTGGAGGGATCGTTGTACTTGGTAGCGTTTTCCAACAACGTCTGGAAATCAGACACAAACTCGGGCGACAGCTGGTACGATTTCTGCTTCACCTTGCGGCCAATCTCAGTGAGACTGATGGGGGTGGCTATGATATCGTAATAGTCGGGATAAAGCTTCTTAGAAGGCAATTTTAAGAATGGTTCTACCAAACTTATACCGCTATCATCTTGTAGCTCCATAACTAGGGCGATAGTCGAGGTAAAAAACTCCTGAGAGTCTCCAGAAAAAGCGCCCGTCTTCTGCACCTTCACTGCTTCAGCAGTACTCGTCGACTTTCTCTTTGGAACCATGATTGTCGCTTAAAAGAACACAATTCACTAACAAAACGAAAATGTTTTGTTTACAGGATTTTGAGCGAGTGAAAAATTCACCTCAATCAGGCGAATTGGTGACACGCAAAATAGATCTGGTAGAAAGCATCCAAGGAGGTTGAAATCGCACATATGCCGAGCGTAGATAGTATCACTATAGTGTACGGAAGCGACAGTGGAAATGCCGAAGATTTTGCGTTGTTTTTGGCCAAACGGTTGCAATGTTACGGATTATCGCCTAGTGTTTGTAGTGGAAACCAGTTCCCAATGAAAGAATTGATAACGAAGACGAAGTTTTTAGTGGTTATTTGTTCTACCGCTGGCCAAGGGGAGTTGCCCAGCAACATCCAGGCGTTTTTCCGGTTTTTATTGAAGAAGAAATTGCCCCATGATCTCTTGAATCATATAGCCATGACCAGTTTTGGCATTGGAGATTCATCCTATTCCAAATTCAACTATGCCATTAAGAAGCTACACACGAGATTAGTACAGTTGGGGTGTCAGGAATTGTCCCCTCGGTGTGAAGCTGACGAAATGTCCGTTGACGGTGTAGACGGCTACTACAAGCAATGGGAACTACAATTGATCGACAACTTGTCGCAAGTGTTTGAGCTCTCGTTCAACGAGTTGAACATTCTACTGCTTAAAAATGAAGTGAAATGTAGTCAGTCGAGCCAAGAGTGCTTTGTAGCCACTGATTTATCATTGTCTCGAGTCGAATCAGATGCCACCTTGAGGGTCGGTAAGATTGTGGAAAATAATAGAATCACTGCATTAGACCATTTCCAAGATGTGCGCCATGTGGTGGTGGAATCCACTGACTTGCTGTTCGAACCAGGAGATGCCCTTGTGTTGTATCCTGTTAATGACGATCGTAGCGTCCAATTGTTGTTAGAGCTGCAACCACACTGGCTACCATTTGCCGATAAGCTAATCGAAATATCTGGAACATACCACCTAGATGGTGGTATCATTGACTTGTCTCAGTTGACTTTACGAAATTTGATTAAATACCACTTGGATATCATGTCTATTCCTCGCCGTACCCTTTTCATGACTCTTTGGCATTTTGTAAATACAGACACTGAAAATGGAGAACGGGAACAGGAGAAATTGAAAGAATTTGCCAGCTTAGACGATCCAGAAGAATTGTACAATTATGCTAATCGTCCGAGAAGACTGATATTGGAGACCATTATGGAATTTGAAAACAATTTAAAGATCCCCTTGGAATATATCTTTGAGTTGATCCCCAAGATCAAACCAAGGAGGTTTTCTATTGCTTCGAAACCCAGCTGTAGCCGAATAGAATTGGTGGTCGGAGTGGTCGAATACAAGACCATGTTGCGAAGAACCAGAAGAGGATTATGTACGAAATGGATCAAAGGGTTGGCGAAAGGAGACGATATTATATTTTCCATACATAAAATGAAATTGAATTTCGAACTAGAAAATGTTGTCAACCCTCCATTGATAATGATCTCGCCAGGGACTGGTATAGCACCAATGAGATCTTTGGTGCAAGATATCGTCGAATTGAAGCGACAACAAGAGCTATACTTGTTCTATGGCTGTCGGTACAATTCTAAAGATTATTTATTCGAAGAAGAATGGAACGAGTTGGTTAAGCAAGAAAAATTGCATATGTTCCCGACCTTTTCCAGAGAATCCAAGGCTAAATACGTGCAAGATCAGTTATACGTACAGAAGGAACTAGTTGCAGACTTAATCTTGAATCGAAATGCTATTGTATACGTTTGTGGTTCGTCTGGTAGTATGCCAAAGCAAGTCAAGCTTACATTGATTGAGATAATCAGAGAAATTGGCAGTATTTCGGAAGATGAAGCACAGGAATACATTTTCAATATGGAAAGTACCACAAGGTACAAGGAGGATACCTGGTAACGACAGTAACGACCTCATATATGGCTATAGATTGCAAATAGAATTTAATAGAATCATCATGTCGTAAAAACCAGTTAATGTCATATGTAGCGACAATATCACGTGCAAATATGGTAAACATCAATAATTTTTCATCTTCTGATTTAGAACAAATGCTTCACAAACCAGTGCAAAATGATACAATTAGTACAGCCAATTAGGTCCAGACTGGTTCGAGTACTTAATGTACTTTCTGGTTTGAGATTTTCTTCCGCTGGTGCCAAATTTCCCCCAGAAATTAACGTAGATGGCCAAGTGTATATGACTGATGAATGGACCAATGTACCACCTTACATTTTAGAATTGACCAAAAGGCAATTACACAGAAACCCCAACCATCCCATAGGGATTTTGAATGACTTGATTCAAAGCAATTTTCAAGGGTTGGGTTACACTTTTTACAACAACTTTAATCCAGCAGTAACGAAGTATCAAAACTTCGATGTTCTTGGATTTCCAGAAGACCATCCTGGTAGATCAAAGTCAGACACTTATTATCTAAACAAAGATAACTTGTTGAGAACGCACACTTCAGCGCACGAGAATGAATGTTTCCAAACTTGTAAGACTCCTGGATACTTATTAACTGCGGATGTTTATAGAAGAGATGAAATTGATAGTACGCATTATCCAGCTTTCCATCAAATGGAAGGGGCAAGATTGTGGAGTAAAAATACTGCTAATATCGAGGAAATCTTGCAAAGAGATATTGATGCCATTCCAAAGACAAATATCGTTGTAGATGATCCATTTAGAGCCAACCCAATCAATGCAGAAAACCCCAAACAAGATTATATTAGTGAAAAGCAAACGCAATTGGTGGCGGATCATTTGAAGAAAACTGTAGAGTATTTGGTAAATCTTGTGTTTGAAAGGGCCAAAGAATCAGCCAGATTGGCCGGGTGCAATGAGCCTTGGGTCAATGAACCATTGAGAGTAAGATGGGTGGAAGCGTATTTCCCATGGACTTCTCCTTCATGGGAAATTGAAGTATGGTGGAATGGAGATTGGTTAGAATGTTGTGGGTCCGGAGTAGTTCAACAGCAAGTGTTATTGAATTCCCAATTGGGAGAAGATCAGTTCGGATGGGCTTTTGGTATTGGGTTAGATAGAATCGCCATGGTATTATTTGATATTCCAGATATTAGATATTTCTGGTCCGTAGATGAAAGATTTACTCGCCAATTCAAACAAGGTTCTATTTCAACCTTTGTGCCATATTCCAAACACCCAGGGATCAAACGAGATGTCTCTTTCTGGCTTCCAGCAGGGGTTGAACTTCACGAAAATGATGTCATGGAAATTGTCCGTGACCACGGGAAAGATTTAGTAGAAAGTGTCACTATGGTTGATTCGTTTCTTCACCCTAAAACCGGTAAGACATCGCAATGCTACCGAATTAACTATCAATCAATGGATAGAAACTTGACTAATGACGAAATCAACTCAATTCACAGTAAAGTCGAAGGGAATTTAACCAACGAATTCCAAGTTGAAATTCGTTAACCGATTCACAATTGCACATGTATATAGAAAATAGACGATTATGAATTGTAACCAAACCAAAAGAACCAACTCTGGAGAATTGCAACTCATTAGCTTTTGGGTGCAAAATTGACCAATCCTGGTTTTTGTGTAATTTTTCATAGACCGTTCCCAATTTGGTGCGTGCGGCCCACTACGAAATATTGAAAAATTTTGAACTGATTATACCAAAGTTAACTATCAACACAACGATAACTATGTTCGGGTTAGTGAAGTCGATGTTTGGTGGAGTAAACACTGGTTTTGTCACTGGTGTGAAAACCCCAATTATATCTCCAATACTAAATTTGGTGAGATATAAGCATGAATATGCTCCTAGATTTAAGAAATTGAGAAAAGCAATGAAGGGGAGAGTATCTGTAAGAACCGGAGGATCGATCAAAGGTAATTCTGTCGAGTTTGGTGACTACGGTTTAAGGTTGAAAACCAGAGGGATCAGAATGGACGCAGCCCAGTTATTTGCTGCAGACAAAGTTCTTAAGCGTGAGTTAAGACCTTCTGGATCTGATTTAATTACCAGATTTACATGTAATACTGCTGTGTGTGTCAAAGGGAACCAAACCAGAATGGGTAAAGGTAAGGGTGCCTTTGATCATTGGGCATGTAGAGTGACTACTGGAAAAGTGTTATTTGAAGTTAGAGGTAATATCCATGAAAGAGTTGCTAGAGAAGCTTTGCGTAAAGCT
Source organism: Suzukiozyma sphagnicola (assembly GCA_030569075.1). NCBI lineage: Eukaryota > Fungi > Ascomycota > Pichiomycetes > Serinales > Debaryomycetaceae > Suzukiozyma > Suzukiozyma sphagnicola. The sequence goes on along the minus strand of JAJMJR010000015.1, from coordinate 237,519 downwards.
GCCGATAAATTGCCAGGCTTATATGAAATTGTAACCAAGGAGTCACTTATAAGAGTTTCGCCAACCCATCTTATAGAGAAACCTAAACCAGTCGATTACGTGGAATTATTAAATCAAAATCCTACTGGTAAATGGAAGAACCTTCAAGATTCAAAAAAAGATATTTATAAATTATTCAGAGGTCGTTAAGTTCGAACGATTTCTTCTTGTATATATAGCAATAAAGTTCCTAATAAAGTCAACGTAGAGCAATCGTATTTGAAAAAAAATCCATTCATATATAATAACAATGAGGAGTAAAGCATATAACACTGAAGCTGCTGTTAATTCAAATAGTACCCCTTTTTATATGCTATAACTCATTCTAGTAGATTTTTCGTATTTCAAAGGGTTTATACTTGCATAGAACTTTAACTTTTGACAAAGGTTGAACACCAATCAAGTTGAACAGCAACTCAATTGCCAAAAAGATATCTTGGCTTCATGTATAATGAGCGCAAATAATAAATTGATCAACCAAGGTCTAAATATAATCTCCAATATTATCGACCTGGACACGGACACCACACTAATTGACTTGCAATTGTTGACAAATTTGAATACCAATCAAGCAGTGAATTACATTAAATTATCGCAACTGTTGTCTACTTTGGATCAGAATGATGAGACATTGAAGAACATTGATTTACAATCGATACACGATATGATTAGTGAAATCGATTCCAAGGTTTCTCAACTAGAATCAATCACTAATGAATTGAATGAGTGGTCAATAGAGCTACAAGAAAAAGTTTCAACTCCGTAGAAAAACTGAACTCACTTGATAGAACATACTACTTAGATAATCAGCATGGACAGTATCACAGATAAACATAGCATTTAGTCATGCCAGAACCACGATGGAAGCATCGCGATATTCTACCCTCGATGAACAGGTGAACAAAGCTGGTATTTATTGTCATTCAACTTGGGGAATATAATTACACTACATAGAATAACATACATCGTTTAGTGGAAATAATAGCCTGTAAAATTTGACTTCACTTGCTATTTACTTTGTGAAATGTTCTATCGATATGAATCTTGATCATTTTGCGAATGGCAAGCTTACTGGAGCAACCTCTTTTCTTTTCTTCTCTTGAGTCTCAAAATACTGACTTTCAATATTATCAAAGCGTTTGCAGCTTTGTTGGTCAATTATTCCCTATTAAATTTCACAGGGTATAGTAACCGCATACCTTGGGGAGAACCTTTTCAAGAAACTTTAAAAAGATAGATGGTCAATTCTGGCCATCTAATCTAAGGTTTCAAAAAGTAACAGTAGGTAACAGCTACACATCAAGATCAACTATATTGATTCAAATTTTGGAGTTCCATGAACATTTTCTAATTCTCTCGTTTTCACAGTCATTACAGTTCGTCATCCTGGTAGGTAACTTTTATCCAAAGACTACAACTGCCACATTGAACTACGATATTAAACCCCCCATTGCCGTCGTCAGTGCCATGGTTTTCAAGATCTGATTCTGTCAACTTCATACTGTGACTATCTAGACATCTAGGACAATCTTTCACCCAGTAAACTTCTTCTTCAGTTTCTGCACACTCAAAGTCTTCCAAACTATACATGTCTAACCCATCACCATTGATAACAAATCCATGTTTCTGTACCGACTTGTGGAAATCAATATCGTACTGCTCACGCAGCTTTGGATCTTTCAATATTGTATATGCTTGCTTAATCTCATTGATCTCTTGACTACTCCCTCCTACTTTATCAGGATGAGTATTCAAGAGAGTTTGACGATAAGCCACCTTGATCTCTTCCAAATTACTCGTGGTGCTCACCCCAAGAACCTCATAATATGACTTGCCCACATCGTCTATATAATTCATCCTATGTCACACAATTCAAGCACCTGTCTTGATTTATCTATGGTTACCTTGGTTTTAGTATGGGCGCTGCCATGCTCAACCAATGTTACACAAAACATCTCCAGTTTATATACAGGCATCTTCAATTTTTTTGCGATGGGCTCAATTTGGAACAAACGATTTGGCAAGTCAAAGCAAAGAAGTGGAGCTGGATTACTAGTGCATAAGATGAGTGGTGTCAAAAGAAAGAGAGAAGGCAAGACCACCGAAATCAGAGTGAGCTCATTGACCGAGGAGCCAACTGCTATTGTAGGATCTCTTTTCAATGGATTAGTTGTACCAGATTCCACTGAGTTTGATATCTACAAACACAAGAAACAAGAAAAATACTTAATTCATGGGGAAAACAGTACCTTAGACTATAATGGGCAAACTGAAGACGACGAGACTAACGACTATTACGTTGGGTTGTATGACCCTCTTAATAAATCGGTTGATTTGTATCGTGCTCCGTATGTAAATGCGAGAGTTTCAGCAAGATCTTGTAGAGCCTTTAAGGGCCCATCGGTTAAATCCGTGGGTGATCGTCATATCGTTCAACGTAATGCTTTAGGGGAAGCTTTTGGTACCAAGAAGGCCAAGTCTGCTATTGCTAGTGCCGAACGTAATAGAATTGATGCAGACAAATTAGCTGATATTGAATTAGACATTATTGATAATGTTAGCAAGTCCACACAAGCTTTGCCTACTAGAGAAAAAATGGCAGAAGAAGTGGTTAACGATAGACCTACCCCAATGGCTAATGTCGATGCTACAAACGTAGAAGATATCTACTCTATTTATGAAATAATACCGAAGAAAGAATGGAGTTTCTTGCGTATACAATCTTTGTTGGATGAAGCAGACGAAAAAGCCAGATTGGAATTATTACCATATAGCAAATCAAGCTATATTGCCAAGACTTTACCATCGTTAATAACACAAAATAACCATGAAAAATTGCAATTATTAATGTACGCTTCATTATTATTTGGGGTTTATGATAATAGAAGAGTCAGAGATAAAGAAACTTTAATGACAAGATTGCAAAATAAACCATCGGAAATTTTGCTCGATGGGATTTTAGAAAGATTCACCATTGCCAAAGCATCCCAATTTGGAAAATCAAAGGATAGATCATTCCTCATTGATCCTCATCATGAAGATAAGTTGTTATGTTATCTTTTAGCCATTATTCTCCATTTGAATAATTTTATGGTGGAATTACCACCATTAGCCCACGAGTTGAATATGAAACCAACAAGATTAGTAGGATTATTCAAAGCTTTAGGAGCTACTATTAAATCTGCCAGCGTTGGACAAGCTGAAGCATTCGGTATTCCAAAGAACATGGCTGCCACTTACAAGATTGCTTCATTGAAAGTACCTTTTAAAGTACCAGAGATGACAAGAAGAGGTAAAAAAGCTCGTTAAGTAACATGAAATAGCTTTGACCAAACATGAAAATTAATCATAATATAACTAATACTAATAATATTAATTTATGATCCATAACTGATTGATAATCCAAACTATTATTAGCATAACTCGCCTAGACGAGATGATTTGATTTGTATTTATAAATAGATTTCATAATGTATGACATTATAATCCATTCCAATCCTTGTAGTGCGAACGGTAGCCGTGTACATATCCTGATCATGGCAAGCTGCTATTACTCCATTACCAGTAAATAATTTCGCAGCCAATTTTGCAGCCATGCGCTCAGCTTAAAAGTTGCAACATAAAGTTCTAAGAAGAAAAATGTAAGCAAATTTAAGACGGTAAAAGGAAACTAAAGAAGGAAACCAGAATCCAAACAACTACAAAGCTTCTTTAGCAAAACTCCTTGATTTGTGTTTTACTGTCGAATATGCCCTGTAAATATCACATGTGCTCTTCGCGCAAATGAAAGTAGCCAAGTGAATGTAATGAATCCTAAATTCTCCCTATTTGAAGGCAAAATCTACTGAAAAATCGCCACAAAGAGTAGGAAATGGTATATACGCCATAAATTGCAAAATATCGTCTTTTGCATTTGTTTTGACAGTTTAATCAACCTTTTGATATTTTCACGTGATCTTCCTCTCATGTACAACTAAAGGTATGGAAGCTGTCAATTCTATACAAAAGTTGTAGGATTAGCCTGAGGACGTTAGTTGAGCATCTATAACTTAGTAAGACACAAAATGTATGTTCCTTTAATCGGGAGAATCGGGTTGTTCGATTGGCCCGTTATTTTGTTATCGTTTTTATTGGCATGGAGTGAATTCATCTTATCCATAATAACGGTGATACTTCCGGAGACAGTGATTTCAATATTCACCCTCTCTGTAAAACTTATCTATAGAGGGAACCCTTTGAAATCTGAATTATTCTTTAAAAGTGCCGAGTTACCTTCTGGTATCAATCAAGAACAGTACAATCGAATGGTTAATGTTTCCAATGCCGATACCATTCAACAAATGACAAAATGTTTCGGGTATGGTATTGAACCTCATGTAATGAAAACTAAAGATAACTACATATTGACCATTCATCGGATTACTGGTGGGGAGAGACCCTCCAATGGAAAAGTCGCCTATTTGCACCACGGGTTATTGATGTGTTCTGAAATCTGGGTAACCATGTTGGAGAAACACAAGAATTTACCATTTCTACTTTACGAGCTTGGTTATGATGTTTGGCTAGGAAACAATAGAGGTAACAAGTACTGTCAAAAACACATCTTTTATGATGTTGAAACTGTAGACTTTTGGAACTTTTCCCTCGATGACTTTGCAATCTTCGATATCCCTGATATAATTGATTATATCTTGAATCATACCGAGAAGGAGAAATTGGTATACATTGGGTTCAGTCAAGGGACTGCTCAGGCATTTGCCAGTATTTCTATAAACCCTCATTTGAATAGTAAAATCGAGCAATTCATTGCTATTAGTCCTGCTACGACTCCACATGGGTTAAACTCTAAATTCCTTGATATATTGTTGAAATCATCGCCAAATTTGATATATTTGTTATTTTCAAGAAAAATATTAATGCCTTCTATTACATTTTGGAAGAAAGTGGTATATCCGTCATTATTTGACGTGTTGATAGATTGGTCAAACTGGCTCTTATTCAATTGGAACTCTACCAATATAACCAAGTTCCAAAAGATAGCAAGTTATGCCCACCTATACTCCACTACATCAGTGAAAGTCGTAGTCCATTGGTTTCAAATTATGAAACATAAGAACTTTCAAATGTACCATGAAACTACAACATTTTTGACTGAATTGAATCCTACCAGCTATAACTTGAAGTTGATTCGAGTACCTATCCATCTTATCTACGGAACAACTGATTCTCTTGTCGATATAGACGTTATGAGAAACCAATTGCCCTTATCTACAACTACAATCCAGCCTGTGCTTAACCACGAACATTTGGATAATCTTTGGGGAGACGACGTTTTCGAACAAGTATTCAAGCATGTCTTGAACTACCTTGGCGAAGATATATCCCAAGTTGACGCTATTTTCCGAGAGGAGAACCCCTGGATTGAGGAAGTCGATGAAATTGTTGATGCTGATGTTGATGTTGAAGTTACAACTTTGGCTCAACCATTGTTAAGAGCCAGCAAAACAAACCTTAACAACGACTCCAGTGAAAGTGAGATTTCCAATGGGAAAATATATTCAATCCAAGAATGAGCCTAAGTAACACATCCAATATTCCTTTAATTTATATAGAAATATACCCAATATTGCTCTAACCTTTTGATTGTAGTAACTCACACACACTTAGCAAAAATACTATTCCAATACATTTCCATATTGGGAAATCTACCGTTTCAGGTTTGCGTCAACTTTTGTCTGTAGGAAAAACTTTTGGGAGCAAAACTTTGGCAACTTAACTAAACTTCATTGCAATCCGTATTCATCATGAGTAATGAAGCAATTATGGTATGTTTGGCCGTTGTACGAGACGTGTGATCTATTACTAACATTCAGGAGGAAAAAAAAATTGATTCTTTCCATCCAAATTGTATGTATTTTCAAGTATTACTGTGTCATATAGTTAGTATGGCAAAGTAGACGAATATTGGCAATTTTGATATTTCCAGGAAATTAGGGAGATAATGTAGCACATTTCTATGATATTTACTTTGTTAAACGTGGAAGGCTTCATCGGGGTGGATTTGGTGAAGTTTGCCTTGGTTTTAGGTGGCATTTTAAGTTATGGCAAAAAGTGTATTTTTCACTTCCAATATTTTAAAAGTTCAATCCTGCTGATTTTTGCTAGCTTGAGTTAGCTGAGCTGGTGATCTTTCCCAGATGGCCTCGTCAATATTTTAGAAATGGTCATATTTTGTCAATTTGGCTGAGCCTTTCCTATTGCCTATTCGCATGACATGGAAATTATTGTCACAAATGCTTTGACCAAAGCACCAATTTTTGTATTTTGTACTAACATTTAGCTCTAATCCGACAGGTTGAATCGCAGACTCCTAGGAGTATATCTTCAACTGGGGATTTTGATCCAATCCTTGTTGATTTGATGAAACTAACACCCTATCGATGTTCGATTGTAGCAAAAAGATCAAACGAAGATTCTATAAATGTATATTCCTCAAAGTTGGCAGAGTTACTATATTTGCTAAACGAAGAAACGGATATAGATGATAATTCTAGAATGCCTGTTGAAAGCTCGTTATTTGAAATGACGTCAATAATACCCATTCCTTTGCACAATTCAACTTATCCCAATGAAACATTGTCAAGAATATTAATTGATAATTATCAAAGTTTGTTGAAGTTTTCAACCTCCTATTTCAACCTTTCGTTGAGTTCTCATATTACCAGATATGTGGTTGAGTTAATATATGCTCTACAATATTGGGAAGTTTATCACTTAATGTCTATAATTACAAATTTTGACTACTTTTTGAAATTGGTAGGTTTTGAAATTACTCCAACATTGTTCGGGCCATTAGTAAAACCCCCATTAAATTATTTAAATGATGCTATGTTGTCAGGTTTGCAATATCCATTTCCATATCCGTTCTATAACTACTCGTATCATTCTTTTGATTCGAAAGTGGAAGGAACTAAGTTTTCCAAAGTAAACGTTAAACCATACATGAACATAGATTTGATACAGCCTAAACAGAAGAACAAACGGCAAAAAATTGCCAGAGAAGTGGTTAGTGAATCCGAGGGCAGCATACTAGAATCGGATGCCGAGTCTGACTATTATTATAACTCAGATGGCGAATTAGTAAAAGTTTCCGAGGAGATTAATAAAAGTTCCGATGGAGAAAATGAGTCTCTACACTCATCTGACGACGAAGAGGACGACATCGAAATTAAAAGAAAGATAAAAAAACCAGAGCCTGGAGAAATAGTTGGTGATGCTAAGGATTTACTACAATTCCCTCATAGATTGAGATTACTAAGGCGAGACTCTAATAAAAATAATGACTACTCACCCTCAAATGCGGTTCCACAAGTCAATGCTGAAACAGGTCAGTATATGGATCAGCAATTTTCAATTTATACCGGAAACTCAACGTTGGAATCACAAATGGTAAATACCCAAGGTTATATTTCGAGTCCCTCACCCTCTTCGTCAACACCTACTAATGATGATACCAGATTGAAAGAAGGAGCCATTCACCAGTGCCATTTAACTGATCCAGCGACTCATCTGAAGTGCTTGAAAATATTTTATGGTAAAAATGAATTATTGAGACACCAAGAATTTGTGCACGCTACCAAAAAGAAGATTTATAAATGCGTATATTGTTCACGTAGCGGCTCGAAAGTTCAAAGCTATCCTCGTCACGATTCATTGGCGAGACATATTCGGCGAAAGCATGGTGTTACAGGGAAAGAGAATAAAATGGCAGTCAATTATGCAAAAGATAACGTAGAAGTGATAGATGACGGAGTTCCAATAATTACCAAGCAAAATAGCTTCGGAAAACCATTACCTCACCCAACATTTTTAAACCCTGATTTCACAATCAAACTAGGTTATGCTGGCTTCTTATCATTTAGTACAAAGGATGGTCAACCAACCAAAGAAGTGCCTGCTCTGAGCATAATTCAGAGCCTGAAAAATAGAGTTGTTAATGTCATTGAAATACCACCAGTGTATAATGAACATGGCGAGGTAATAAGTGGATCAAAATGGGAAGAGCAAGTTCTGTATGAACTGGATGAAGTTGAGCTGCAAGAAGATGATGCACCTAAGATACCGAAAGAGGAGGATGGGGTTCTGTTAAAATATGAAAAAATAGAAAAGCTGCTGGACGATGTACCAGAAAACAAACATAAATTAAAAGAACAGAGCCTTCCATACGATAGAATCGCAAACTTTCCACTTAATTTAGAAGTAAATCCAAATTTCAATGACATTTTACCAAATAGTGCGCAACTAGAAATAGCAAAAATGATCCCTCAGCATGCAAATGATCAAATCATAAATCAAATTGATCATCCACAAAGTGAGAAACAGGTTTCAAAACGAAAATCACAATATCCATCACAACATGATTCAAAACTGCAACGTCAAACGCAACATGCAAAGCAACAAAAAGTAAAAGCGCAACCTAGAACGAAAACTCCGCTGAAACAGCTGATGTCACCAGCAGCCCAAGAATCACACTCTGCACAAATGAAGTCAACTCAGACACAACAAACTCAACAAGTCCCTCAACTTATACAAGCGCATGCTGCTCAGCTGCAGTTACAGCAAGTACATCCAATGGATCTGCAACAGGTCGAGCTGCATATTCAATTTCAACAAGCTAGACCTCACTCTCATTCCCATTCACATTCCCATTCCCATTCTCAATCTCATTCTCATTCAAGGCAATCTTCGCTTTCTTTCCAGCAGCAATCGCCCGGACCACAACATATGCACCCAGGACAATTATTTCCACGTAATATACTTCCAGTTAATACCGCAACCACACCATATAACATTTCATCGATTGGTTCAAGACAACAACCAGGGCAAGAACAACAACAAATGTTCATGCAAAATGTTGGTCCTATGATTCCAAATGAATATCAATACAATTTAATGAGATCACAACAACTGCAATCACAATCACAACAAATCATGCCTGGTGGACAACAAATTTCACCACCGAACCAACAAGCTCAAATTCACCAGGGACAACAAATGTTTGCACAAATGACTCAACCGTTGTATGGTCAACATCCCGTGCCCCAATTACAACAAATCGGGCAACATATGGGCCAGCAAATGGGACAGCAAATGGTACAACAAATGAGCCAGCAAATGGGACAACAAATGGGACATCAAATGGGACAACAAATGGGACCACAGGTGGGACAGCAGATGTCAGCCATGCCAAACATCCCTCAGTTAATGTTACCACTGATTCAACAGTTGGATAGGAGCCATAGTTTCGGAATCCATAGTAGATATGGTCCTACTGAGTCCCAATCTCAGGAAAACGATCCTAAGAAACCAATGGATTATTACTTGGGTAAAAATGATTCAGAGAAAAGTTAGTACACACAAGGAATCAGTTTAGTATTCAATATTTGTTAGTATAGTTCAATGAACCCAATAATATATAAAACGAAATATAATATATGCAACTTGTAAACGGAATAACCAAAGTGCTTTGTGAATGTGATTGGGCTAGAAAGTTTTAACAAAAAGCAGTTTGTAAGTTACTTAGTTAACTTACCTGAGAGTTACCGCTTTTGTGTCATATCTTTGGTTGCAAAAACCTGCTGCATGAAGGTTCACCGTACATATGTGTCAGATCACGTCATCAACTTGGCAACAGCGCTACCATATTTAATTAAGAAATATTACCATTAATGAATCGGGAATAGTAAGACAAATACTGCTTAAGCAAGATAAATAGGTTTCTACTGTTGAGTAGTAAAAGAAATGTAGCTCAAAAAACTTGCGGAGTAATAGCTACAAGCGTAAGCTTCAAAGTAGAGAATTAGCAGGAACATACACTATCGCGTGCTCCACACAAGCATTGTTATAAATGTCCTAATTAGTGTACTCGGGATCTAATTCAGATAGATAGGGATGCTAAGCTATGAATAAATATTTAAGTTCCCTTTTCTCGAGCTATAGTCCCTTGAAATCCCTAATCCTCTAGCAGAGAAAGCACCGCACAACCTAATTAGAAGTACTTTACTCACAAATTTACGATAATGAAGAGTCCACGACTTGTAAATCTACTGCACTGATAAACAAATCAGTTTAGAAGGAAGCATTCATCTTCTAAAGCTTGAAAATTGAATATTGCAAAATATCAGTGTTGTCTCCGCACCATAGCCAACATTTCATGACCAGCTACCAAATCGTCAGACCGCAGTATCTGAAACCAATCTCAAGCTTGCCACTTATTTTTCAATAGAAGTGACCACATACTGTTTTAGAGTGTATCGTACTGTTTCACATAACCCAATTGGAAGACACAAACTTCACTTCTATACATTCCTATCACCACATTTAGGGACACCTAAAACATGCCGAATTCTACTATAAACAACAGCCAAATCCTGAAATTGATTTTTCTTCAAAAATCACCCTTTACATACAAGCGGGCCTTTCCTCCTTCCCTATTGTTTAGAATTTATCCATTCATACACTGTTGATTGGTATTGAGTGCTTTGGCTGCAAATTATATAATGTCCGGGTAAATACATTCGACCAAAGTCGTGTAGTTTGTCTAAATTACCACTTTTTCTAAGGGTAGCGAAAAAGCTTTTAGGGTATAAATTTTGCAATTTGTTTCAAAAACGTTTTGGGAAGCTTTGGTTTAGTTGCAAAAGTCATTTCTAGATATAACTGGCTATAATCGATCCGAAATTCTATTGGAATTGTCTTGCTACAATAAAATTATAAAAAAATTCACTTTTTCTTGCAACCTTTCCCATTCTCAAACGGTTCTTGTTGCACCATAATTTAGCGGCACCAAGGTTGAAATTAGCAAATTTTATAGTTGATCGAAGATATCACAATGAATAACTCAACTGTTCAATCGGTTTACCCTTATCCTTCGATTTCATCGGGTCTACATACCCAGCAACAGTCCACGCCTCCATTATTGCAAATGCTGCAACAATTGCCAATATCGCAGCAACCGCTACAAGTGACCATCCAAAGGCCCAACCAATCTATACAACAGCCTCTTCACCATCCGCCTCAACTCCAGCTCCTGCAAGAACAGCTCCAGAAGTTAAGTCCTCTGTCGGCAAATGCTTCCGTTTCGCAGGTTAACCTTCCGCCACAGATTCCAATGCAAGACCAATTAGCGAAACAGCAAATACAACCTCCACAATTGATGCAACCAGCTCATTCGCAAGATTTGGAGCCTTCGCATCCCAAAAACCCCCAAGTTGTGAAAACGACACAGCAATCTCCTCAACAACAAATGCAGCAGATCATGCAACTGGATCAGTTGCAACATCAACAACCTCAGGGTAACCAACTGAACCCAATTCAACCTCCACCTCAGAGTTTTCAAGAACAGCTACAGATGCAGCAGCATTTGCAAAATCAACAGATACAACAGCACCAAATGCAAATGCAACAACAAATACAACAGCAATTACAACAACAGAACCAGCAACCACAAAAGTATCCGGTTCCACAACTCCATCTTCATGCCCCACAGGTTGAAAACCTTCAAGCGATCAAGCCGGAACCAACATACGTTTCAAATGCAAAACACTTGCTGATTGATGAATTGGTGTCAATTTTGACCCAAGCAAGTCCCAATAATATTGACGAGTTTTCCAAACATATATTTGAAATTATTACCTTGATCCATGACGATAATTTTGAAAATAACGAACAATTTGTAAAAGTCACTAATAAATATGATGAATTAATTAATCAGCTTGGAAAATTTGTTGATGAAGAAGATCCAATCCATTCGAAAGTTTACTTGGTGGTTCAAACTAACTTTGATTTATTTATTAAGATTATTACCAATCATAAAAAAGTTGATTTAGCAACGAAGACAATTAGATTTTTGACCAATCTTTTAATGAAATGTAACTATTGGGAAATTTATAATCTTTTGCAATGGAAATCGGCGATTTATCACTTTTTATTATTAATCCAATTTGATTTACATGAATGTTATGCCAAATTTATTCATGATTACAATAATTTCAACTATCAAAAATCAGTTCAACCTAATGCATTACCAAGAAAGCCCAAGAAGAGATTCTCTAAACCTACTAGAACTAGCACTAGAGTAGGCAGAAGAAGTAAAAAGTCTGATTTAGTTGACGATGACGATTTGATTGAAGAAGACGAAGATTTGGAGGATGAAGATTCCGACGAAGAAGAAATGGACGATGACGAAGATTCTCTTGATGGATCGGGATCGGTGTTTTCCAATCCAGATAATGGAGAAAATGATAAATTTGCTGACAAGAGCCTGACAGGTGGTGCACCAAAGGGAAAACGAAGATCCAGAGGAAGTAAAGCAGATGCCCATCGAGTTATAAAGAAAACCTCCACTTCTAGACCATCCACTAAATCGTCGAATTATGACCCAGATGTAGTTCATGAATGTCAATTGCCCAGTCCGGATGAACCACACAAATTATGTTTACGGAGATTTTCAAGAAAATATGAATTGATTAGACATCAAGAAACCGTTCACTCCAAAAAGAAGAAATTATTCAAATGTTTTGTATGTGTAAAACAAAACCCTGGCGTTGGCCCAAGAATATTTACTAGACATGATACTTTAGCCAAACATATTCGTGTAAATCATAAGATTTCTGGCAAGGAAGCTAAAGCTGAGGTTGCATATTCAAAGAAAAATGCCGAAGTAGTCGAAGAAGGCGATATAACTGTTCATGTAGGAAGAAGAAAAACAAAGGTTGATTTTGAATTACGTGCTCATATGGAAAAGAGAAAAGGCTCTCGAGACGAAGATGATGATGATATGGACGAAGATATGTACAGTGACATGGACTCGGGCGATGAAGTTGTTACATTCAACGTCCCGAAGTAAGAATTATGATCCATGCTTAGTTAGCATACAATGTAAGACTACTCTGAAATAACATTTTACTAATCTAAACAATACCTGTAGTCACCAACCTACTACCAGCTTTCTGTTTTGCGCAAACGAAACAATCTACAGTTAGTATCTTGTAATAATAATACAATTTAGAAATTAGTATACACATTGCTTGGATAACAATCAACATCCATTTTCAACTATCAACTGAAAATGCTTATAAGCTAAGTTCGAACTTTTGCTGAGCAATAATCTCTGATTTATCTTCGATATCCTCGAAAATTTCTTTCGTCACTTTTTTCAAGCCAGTAACTTTCCTCGAACTTGGTTTGACAAGGACAGTTTCGTATATAATTTCTTGATTGGCATTGCCTATTTTCTTGATGGTAGACTTTGTAGGTTGAGTTATTGATGGGAAAAACGTTATATTTGAAAATGGATCTTTAACACCGTACGTTATAGTAGCATTTCTTTGCTCAAATAATCGCTTATTGTATTCGTTAGTTTGATTAGCAATTTGGAATAACCAAGTTGGGTCAGTTTGATAATTAACTAAAGCCTTACCTGCTATAGGAGTCGATCCACCACCAGTGTTGGACTCAAAAAGATTTCCGTATCTATTTTTGTTGAATAGTTCTTGAGGGTCAGCATACTCTCCAGAAATATCACCGTTATCAATAGCTCTTTGTTCCCAGAAATCATCTACAACCTTCTTACCATCTCTAATAATTTTGGCACCAAATTCTCGATAAATGGATCTTGCAGTAACCAAATTTACTGAACGACTTTTGAATGAATTTGGAAGAATTCCTCTATTAATCAAATCCATTTTTTCTTCATTAGTACAAATCTTTTTGAATAATGCTCGGTGGGTTTTAAATAAAAGATACGAATCTCTAAAGCCAACTAATCTCGCAGGTTCAGTAGATATCATGTATAATTTTTGGTCCTCGCTGGATAACTTGAAGGTTCTAATTCTAAATTCTCTACCATCTTGTAAATTACCAAACGCATCTATCTTTAACTTACCTGCTTCATCTTCGTTAGCGATAACCACTTCGTCGTCCTCGACTTGAAGGGGATTCCCCTCTTCGTCAAATGTACCTTCCTCAAGCACCACCACCTTCAACTTCTTTCTACCTCTCTTCTTCGGACGCGGTTTTCTCGATATCTTGCTTCCAGTAGCAGCTGTATCTCCTTCAGCTTCAGCACCGGCTTCGGTTTCATCTGCTTCTTCACCTTCTTCACCGTCTTCACCTTCTTCGCCATCTTCACCTTCTTCGTCTTCGCCTTCCTCTTCACCAACTTGATCGTCACCCAAAGTGTCGTCTCCAGCAACCTCTTCATTTTCGTCACCGTCAACTTCAGCATCGACGTCATCGTCATCCAACACTTCCGCCCGTCTCTTTCTTGTGCTTCTACGTACGGATTCCTCCTCGTCATCATCAGAAATCCGGAAATCATCCTCTGGTAAAGTATCTTGTTGCTGTTCTTCATACTCATCATCTTCTTCCTCAGGCTCTACATCCAAGCCAGACAAATCAGTACGACGAGTGGCTCGCTGCGATCTCGTCGGTTTGACTGGAGCTGCTCTGTTATTACGACGAAGTCTCACCATTTCACCCGGTACAAGTCTATATTTACTTTATTGTTAACCGCTTAGTTTAAGCTACACCATTTTTCAAGATTGACAATTGGTCGTGTCCATGCCGATTTACATTGCAAATGCTAGAAGGTTAAATTCGTACGTTTTATTAAATAAATGGAGTATTTACAAGTGTATGTTGTTCCATGGCACAATTCATGCACGGAACAGGTGTTTTTATGTGTTTTTCTCTTTCTTTTCCAACTTTTTTCAAGAGTTTATCTTGCAATGTTGTAGCGAGAAAGGCATGTGTACAGGTGGATGTCAACCAATACTGATTAGTAGATGAAGTGGTAGATTGATATCTGTGGTATTGTGGGCGTCATTTGTTGGTCTATTCGTCATCTTTATGCTCTTTCTCTGGTTTTTCGTTTTTGAATGCGTCCTTCCCATCGAGATATTTGTCGAAAGCATCGTTGGTTTCTGCCCATGGACGTTTTCCTAACAATCTAATCATATCTTCTCTGGTGATAAATTCCTTCTTCAACAATTCTTCGGCAACAAGAGCGACTTCTTTTGATTTCTCACTCAACAATTCCACACACTTGGTATAACACTCGTCCACTATACGTTGGATTTCTTCATCGATTATACTGTTTGTTTCATCACTAAACGGTTTGGTCAAATTGTCTTCAGTTTGGGTATCGGCGTAGTTAACCATACCGACTTTTTTACTCATCCCAAATCTCAATACCATGGATTGAGCGATTTGCGTCACTTTTTTGAAGTCATCGTGGGCTCCACTAGTGACAGATGCAAAGTTCAATTCTTCACTAACTCTTCCTCCTAATGTCATGATCATTCTATCGGTTAATTGTAAAGTAGAATACAAAAATTGATCGGGTGGTAAATATTGAGCATATCCAAGTGCTCCTTGCCCACGAGGAACAATACTAACTTTTAATAACGGGCTGGAATATTTCAAATACCATCCGCAAACAGCATGTCCGGCTTCATGGTAGGCCACGATTTTTTGCTCTTCAGGGTTAAGAACTTTGGATTTCTTTTCGATTCCTCCAATAACTCTTTCAATAGCTAATTCAAAATGTCTAAGTGATACAGCTTCAGCATTATATCTAGCTCCAATCAAAGCTGCTTCATTACAAACATTGGCAATGTCAGCACCAGAGAATCCCGGAGTTAAAGCGGCTAATCTTCCACTTAAGTCGGCATCAATATCACTGGCAAGGGTAAGCTTTTTGAGATGAACTTCAAAAATTTCCTTACGACCTTGCAACTCTGGATTATCAATATAAATGTGTCTATCAAATCTACCTGGTCTCAATAATGCTTTATCAAGAATATCCGATCTATTGGTACCAGCAAGTACGACAACGTGATCGGTATTATCAAACCCATCCATTTCAACTAATAATTGATTAAGAGTGGTTTCCCTTTCATCGTTGGCACCACTAGCATTTCCTTTGGAACGCTGTTTACCAATAGCATCAATTTCATCCACAAAGACAATGGATGGAGCATTTTCTCTGGCAGTTTTAAATAAATCCCGAACACGAGAAGCACCAACCCCGACAAACATTTCCACAAACTCAGAACCAGACACAGAATAAAATGGAACTCCGGCTTCACCGGCGGTAGCTTTTGCAATAAGGGTTTTACCAGTACCTGGGGGTCCGGATAATATAGCACCTCTTGGGATCTTAGCACCCAATTTTTCGTACTTCTCTGGATTTTGTAAGAATTTAACAAACTCCATGACTTCTTCCTTGGCTTCGGCCATTCCAGCGACATCTTTGAACCTTATTTTAACATCAGTTTCTTGGTTGAACTTTTTGGCGGTAGATTTACCAAAGCCCAATGGACCACCCATTCCACCAACATTAGCTTTCCTGCTCATATACCAAATTGCTCCTAAGAAGAGTAATGTGGGCAAGAAGTTAAACAACATTTTACCAGTACTACCTTCGTTAGAATACAACACCGGAATTTTCATTGAATCAGCAATATTTAATTCATTTTGGATTTCTCTTAAATTACGTTCAAAGGTAATGATATCTCCGATAGTAAAATAATAGTTAGCATTTGGATGCAAGTTTTGACCTTGGTCATTCAATTGAATGAATGCTGTTTTGTTATTTACAACCACCACTTTAGATACAAGATTTTTGCGCAAGTAATTACTGGTGAATTCTTGGAAGGTGATTTCATGGTTAGGACCTTCTACAAATCCAGAAACAATGTAGAGCAATAAACCAACCATAAGACCTACTTGGAACAATCTCATGGGGTTATTAAGATTGAACTCCAATTCAATTGACTTTTTGTCGTCTTTTTTATCTTTGCTGTTGTTATTATTGTTACTGTTTCCTTTATCGTTGGCTGAATTCTTAGGTGGTTGATTGTTAGTTTGAAAATTGAAATTGAAATTCTTCCCTATGGAGCTTGCTGAACCATTGGAGAAGTACTGACTCAATTTTTCAATCATAACTTCAGGTTTAGTACTATACTCGACGTATTCCTTAGGACAAATTGGACAAGTATACTTGTTTTCTTGGTCGGAAAAGGGAGTACTGGATAAAATATCAAATATATCAAACCATCCGGCAACCACATCTCTATTCAATTGGTTTGCCAACGATAAATCATCGATTATCTTGGATTTATCATCGGTAGGTGCAATAGATACATATTTCGATAACAAATCGGCCACGATTTGATTATTGAACTTTAACTGGTCCAAAAACACAACATTATTCAGTAATTCGTAATACATATGGAAGTGCAATAACACATCTTCCTTTGATATGGATTCATTATGTAATTTCAAGTATAATTGTTGGATTTCTTCGATAATAGTATCAGGATTCACCGAAGAATTAGGGTACTTTTCATGGATTTTGCACTGATCAACGAATGCATTCAACATGAAGTTGTACATGGATTTATAGTGGTCGATGTTGCCAGTTACCAACGGATCTTTATCAAACATAATGATTGGATTCACTGTCAATTCTTTCGAGTTGGCTAGAGCAGTAGCTTTAGCAAACTCCAACTCCTGCTGTAAGATTTCAGCCCTGAGCTTTATCTTGTCAAAGAGGTTTGCTTGTTCGTACTTTTGCTGTAATTGTTTTAACTTTTTCACTTGTTGTTGCAAATCATGGTGTTTATCGTCACCTGGTTGCTTTTGCAATATTCTAAACCCGGTGGAGAAAAACTTGATGTTTTGTCCGGATATCCTTATTCTAGACTTCACAACCGACCTAACTGGCCCGTTGATTAATCCTCTATTCATTGTTAATCCCACCACGAAACAGTAAAGTTATACTGGACCAAGATAAATCCATGGCGTCTAAGAATTTTCATTTGCCCTCAAATCTAGACTTCTTAATTAGGAAATATATTGTAAAGAATGAGAATATGAGTTTATCCATAGATAGCAGTGCGCAAAATTAATGTCTGTCTATTCACTAACAAGTAGAACGATGGCCATGGCCACTAGTAGAGTATTGAAGAAAATTGCATTATAAACATTTCGAGGTATTCAAGGTAGTCGTAAGTTTGTGTTTCACTTTTATTTTTGATCTACTTTTGCAAATTAACCAATACATATTCCTTATTGAACTCCTCTCATTTCGCATTGTGACACCTATAGTGTTTTGCATTGTGGAACAAGCATTTCCATATTGACGAGTGAATTCGAAGTGGTTATATCGCACTAGGAGTCAGAATGATAATGGTTTTGTTGGATTTACAGAAGAAGAATAATATAAACGGTAGTTGATTTAGTTGATGTGGTTCATGTGGTTCATTTGGTTCCTGACTATTGAATAGTCTACTGCTTCGAATGTTGCCATGTGAAAACCTATTTACTGTAGAGATATCAAGAGAGATCCATTTAGAGAAATGGTAGTGTTCATTAGTAGAGATGATAAGTTCTCGAGGCAAAGGACACCTAGTACCTTTGCGTTTAATTTTGCAGCTGTGGAGCCTACGTCATAACTTGACCTAGGTTTCGGCGAAGATCCACATTGTACCTATATAACATCAGATCAGTAGTAGTTTACGAAGCAATTATGACTATCTTTTCAGTTTCTCGTTTGTGTACTTGCCCTGTGCGTTTTCATTTGTAGACCGCCACTTCAATACTAGTTGAAAAACAGCATTTTCGTACTTCTCACTAGCAAAATTCTCTTGTGCTATTCCTATTACTGATTTGAACTTGTCCAATCGACTCCGATATTGTCCTGTTGAAATGCCATGGTTTAAAGTGTGGAGAAGTTAAGTGGCATTTTACAAGTACTCTGCCGCCAAAGTCAAATCCGCCGAGTAACTTACTCTATGTAGGCCCCAGTTGACAGAGAAAAATAGTCTGGGGTACTATACAAGACCACTTATCTACTATCAACTACAAGTGCTTCTCCCAACGATAAATCATGGTTGGTAGTAAGACATGGTCGTAGCCAGGTCGAAGGGGGTATAGAATAGGAGTATTGTGGTTATTATTGCAGTATACGCCAAGTTATTTACTTTATCACTATTTGGCTTATACATCTGAATATTGTGGTGATGGGCCTTAGCTATGACCGAATCATGTACGTCGATACGGAAGTTCCCGCAGGCCAAAATATTAATTAACTATTTAAATGGCAGCAAATCCTGCTAGTTTATATCAATCCTACTCTACTTATAATTACAATAACAACTACAATGCCTAAACAAGTATCTCAACAACAATTCTATAGTGACATCGTCGATAACTTCACTGATGTTATCAATGAAAGACTTGGCGGAGAAATTATTAGTTTCTCCGATGAGTGGTTCGCCGAAGCTAAATGCTTAATTAATCCTGCTGATCCAATCCAAGACTTGGCTAAATTCGTTCCTGCTGGTAAGTGGTATGATGGATGGGAAACCAGACGTCATAATACTGAAGAAGCCGATTGGGTTATTTTCAAAATGGGAGTTGCTTCCGCGCAATTAATTGGGTGTGAAGTTGATACTTCATATTTCAGTGGTAATCACGCTCCAGCTATTTCGGTGGAAGCTCTGACTAGTGCATCAGGAAACTGGGAATCTGTCGTAGATAAAATCGAGTGTGGTCCTAACCAACGTCATTTCTTCGTTAGACCATCTGGTCTTACTGAAAAGAGTTATACTCACGTTAGATTGAGAATGTACCCAGATGGTGGGATCGCTAGATTCAGATTATATGGTAAAGTTAATCCGGTATTAACTACCTCTTCCAATGCTTCTATCGATGTTGCCTCCGTTGGAAACGGTGGTGTAGCTATTAAATGTTCCGATCAACATTTCGCAAGAGCATCAAATATCTTACTTCCTGGTAGAGGTCATGATATGTCTGATGGTTGGGAAACTTCCAGATCTAGAGCCCCTGGTCATACTGATTGGGTTATTGTTAGATTAGGTACTACTACCAACATTAAAAACGTTGTTGTTGATACTGCTTATTTCAGAGGTAACTTCCCTCAAAAAATTAATGTTAAAGCAATCAATACCACCGACGAAGCTAGCTTAACCACCGAATCTGCTTGGACTGTTATCGTTCCAGATTCAAAAACCGTTGCCGACAAAGAACACGAATTTGCCGTCGACAATTCTCAAAAATTCACTCATGTCTTATTGAATCTTATCCCAGATGGTGGTATTAAAAGATTAAGAGTGTTTGGAACCCCAGCATAATTTCAACTTTTAGTTTAGATTGCGCTTCAAAATAATTCATTATCAGCATGACAGGTGTGTTAGTTGATCTAGCATTGGGTGTTTGATTTTACCTATAAATTAGTAGTATTAGTTATTAGTTAGAAGTTAGACAAAAGTAATAAAATAAAAAGTGCAAACAATTCGTAGTTGTAGAAAAAATAACCTTCTATAGTCATATATATATATATATCTATTGATATTTAGTCTACTTTGTTTATATATAAGAGAACCAAGTCACGATAATCTGATGTCTTTCCTTCAATTGCAAATTTACCCGTAAGTAACTAAATATTTGTTTCATAGATACCTTTCATTAAATAATTGATTAAAATTCACATTTGAAAAAGCATCTGGAAAGTAGAGTATCTTCTTCGCGATTAGACCTTTAACCATAAATACAAATTAATTGTCCATTCAATCTATATTTTCGATTGAAGAATACATTCAGCTCAATCATTACCAAGTTGTATTTCTACGAAGAATTAAAATTTAGATTATGTATTGCAATAAATTAACCGAAAGAATAACTAACGAAATGATGGTACTACTTTTGTGTTGAATACCATAAAGCTGATGAGGAAATGGGGTATGTGAAGAATTATCGTTTGAATGACTTCTATACTAAATAATTAAAGTCCAGCTTCAATCCTTAATAATTCATTCTTCTAACTAAAGTAGTTGTGTAATGAGTTTGTGTAACAGTTTCAGTTACAATAGCGGCTTGTACAGCTGGAGTAACAGCTGGAGCTGCAACAGCAGCAGCAATTGGAGCCAGTTTCGAAGCTGGGGTGGTAGTAGTACCGAAAATAGATTGCAAGAAGGTAATAACTTCATGTATGATTCCAGAACTATTATTGGATAACCATTGTAATACAGAACCTAATAATCCAGAAGATTTAGCCCATCCATAAATATCTTCGATTAATACGACACCGTATTTCAAAGCAGAAGTTAAAAATGAAATGGCAGCTTGTGGGTTTGCTAAAACCTTTGAGATTAACGATTGAACGAGCCCGGAATCGTAAATAGCAGTGACAATACTCATTACTGTAGAAATTAAATCTCTTTTATCCAAGAATTCTCCTTGAGAATATAATTCTAGTGGGATTTCTCTCTTAATTTTGTCAATTTGTTCTGGAGAGAATTCTTTAACAGTTCTCTTTGCTGCAGATTTAGCAACAGGAGTAGTAGCAGCAGTAGTTGTGGAACCACCGGTGACATAACCTAAACCGGTTTGAACAATTGAAGATAATATACCCAAGAAAGAGTTTCTTAAATCAGCATCATTGACGAATTTGGAGAAAATATCTTGTAATAATCCAGCATTCCAAACAGCGGTAATTAAAGCAGGTCCCTCAACGATTAACCCTTTAATGGCTGATTGAATCAAAGTATATATTTGAGTTTTTAATGCTGCATCAGTAGTCAAGATGTGGAACACATCAGACATTAATCCGGAATTGCTCAATGCAACAATGAAGTTACCAATAACAGAGTCAGCTCTAGCTTCTAAAACATGGAAATCTTCGTGATCTTCACCTAATTCTCTTTTTTGATTAGTTAAAGATTTCAATTCAGCTAACAAATCTAATAATTCATAGGCATCATTTCTAGTTACTAATACATCAGATGAGATTTCTGGCATAACTTGAGCATTTGCGCAAGTCATGGTAGCTAAAATTGCAACCGAAGTAGTGTGAGATAATTTCATTCTTTGTTCTGTAGTAAAGTAATACCCAAAATTACCTCAAAAACAGCTTCAATCGGCCATTATTTATACCATCATCGAATTGACAATAGAAGCCTGGATTTTACGGTACCCTCAATAGGTAATTGATTCTTCATTGAGACTGTTAATGTCAAGAAAAGGTTTGCAGCCTCTTTCCCAATGAGGAAATAATTCTTCAATATGCATTTACTATATATGCGTCTTGTACATAATTATCTGATTGATGGTCTTGGCTAGCGCAATTACAGTGGTAAATTTCCTGCGTACTAAATGGTGTTCGATTCATATACTATTATGGTATTTAATCAATATAATTTCCTGTATGAAGCATTTTCCACGAAGGTTCATCCAATATTATAATTCAAATTATTCTTAGTAACACTTTTATACCTAAAGTGGTACATCATGAATAGGTAAATACATAATAAATTTCTTGTCAGTTTATCTATGTATGGTAGTGTTGCTATTTTTGATTTGCGAAGATCATCCCCCAATCTCAGTGCTATCTTTAAATAGACCCTGTAACAGTTAACAAACCCCATAAAATAACAGTTTCCGTAGCAAAGATTCGGTAAATGGCACAACCTGAGCAATAGAAAAGTAGTTGGTATTCTCTAGATATTTTCGAGGCTAGTCAAACAATCTACGCTGATGTATTTGAAACATTATCTATTTTTGCAATAAACATAAATAGAACGGGAAGAAATATTTTTAATTTCGTCATGCGAACGCCTGCAAGATAAATTGAACATTCAACTTCCCCAGTTATTATCGGTTCTATTTGGCAATACTGGCATCATGCCATAACTATATTTGATCATCTTTTAATGAAACATTGCTTGTTGTAATCCTTGTGGCCAATAGGTGTTCTAGGCAAGAAATGCTTAACTCCATACCCTTTTTGCAGGGCATATTTTGTTTTGTGGAGTTTTCAATTGTTAATGATAACGAAAAACAGCAAGAATATTTCTAGATTAAAATTATACCAATGGAACTGTTTTATTGAAACATCTGCTATTTTGCAAAGCTTGTTGTGGTTTTGATGGCTTTATGTCAAAAACTGCCATATCTGTACAATTGGCTGCAATTTAAAACAAAAAGGATATTTCATACTTTAATAGTTTCGAGAAGGCTACAAATACGGGATCATGGTGAATATGGACCACATCATGGGATACAAGGGAAATGGCCAACCTCTAACACAACTTTTGCCAGGACCAAATATTCGTAAATGAAACAGCTGATAATGTATGTATGTCTAAGTCTATTGAGCAAGCGCGAAGAGAATTCTACGATTTCCGAGGAGTAGTAGGTTGGTGAGTATGGCGGTGTAGATTGAGTATTCGATTCGAGGTTAAATTGTACGTTATTATTGAAGTATTCGCAGTAGACAGGTTCCAGCATTGAAGGATTTGTTCTAGAACGAATGTTTGTACGATATTTGTTTAGCGAATACCTTTCAATCAAGAGATTTTACGTTATTCTTGGTGACTTTAAGTCAAATTAATACTATTTAGGTATTTAAATGAAGTACTTGAAATTAAATATTTTATGATAGAAAAGCAAAAATCAGCCATCGAGAACGGAAAAAAAGATCGCAAGTAGAAGAAAAGAAGCGAAATGGAGAATTAATTGAAAGCGAAGTAGGTACACAGGAAAACAAAGAACAATTGCCATAATAATATAGACAACTGCCTTATTACTAGTATGGATTTTCCCCAGTTGATAAAGCTTTTAAATCAAAGACTTCCAATAGTCTACTACAAAGATCACTTGTCTCAGTTTATTGATGAACAATATCAACATGAAATATTCGATTTAGTTAGGCGCATCTCAAGCTACAATCCTTATTATTGTAAATTATTCTTGAAACTCTATATTTCATCCATTGAACTGAACGGACAAGAAATCATCGAACAATTATATGAATTGTATTGTAAAGACAGCATATTAAATGCTATAGAATTATCTATTAATGATTTTGATGTATTATCATACAATTTCACTGCTCCCAAGTATTCTTGTGCATCCCAACTTGAAGGTGAAACAGTTAATCCTCTGGCTGATAATATTACGAACAGTTATACAAACACTTTAGGCAACGGAAATATTTCAATCCTTATTCAAGAAAATCCAAAGGTCATTTCTGGCCATAATACCACAGGGTTAAGAACATGGGAAGCTGCGATTTATCTATCTAATTTTTTGCTAGAAAACTATAGCTATATTGATAATTCTTCGATTCTCGAATTGGGTGCTGGCACAGGTTTAGTGTCAATCTCACTAGCAAAATCCAGGGTGGCATCCTCTGTTATAATAACGGATGGATCTCCAAATTTATTTGACAACTTAAACTCCAGTTTGAACCTAAATAAGTTGTTGGGAAATAACAACGTGAAGTGCCATCAATTGCTATGGGGTATCCAAGATAATCAAGAGTGGACCTTGCCATCGGTTGATTATTTGGTAGGTGCTGATATCACTTATGATTCTTCTATTTTGCAAGAGTTATCTACGTCTATTGAAGAATTTTTCATTCGTGGTACAAAAGCAGCGTATATTGCTGCTACTATAAGGAATGAATCTACTATCGATGACTGGGAAATTATTTTAAACAAAATGTTCCAATGGGAAGTCATTGACAAATGCTGCAAACCTGAAACACTAAATTCAAATTATTGGTACAGAACTGGCACTCCAGAAATTAGAATTTACAAAATAACTCCCAAACACTAGATATGTGGATTTTAAGCTTCAAGTTAATAGCCTTAAGAAAGATAAAATGTCACTATGAGATCCTACATCGAATGATCAAACTCAAAAGTATCCGAACAAGTTTGAGGTATTTGATTGGAAGATTTATGATCAGTTATCAAAAATTGGTTAAAAACATTTGACTTTCTAGGGTGGTTGTAACAATATTCAGTTTCATAGATCCCAAAAATCTTATATCGATATGATTCAATTAGTTCGCTTTAACAAGTTCCAATTCAATTGTTAGAGTTATGAAAACAAATTTGCTGCTTCAGCAAATTTGTGAGACCCTTGTTGCAGTGACTTGTGTAACATAATCGTTAATTGCATGCTAGTTGTATGTACTTCCATTCAGCAGCCATCTTGTAAATATTAGTATGTATGGCGCTACCACGAATACCAATTTCAACAGTTTTGAATAATAGATATTAATAACTACGGGTCTAGTATTTATGTAAAGCTTATAATTGGGTACCGATGCCAATTGTAACAGATAATAAGTTTTGACCATGAATCATTGTTTGTAGGTGCACAATTTTGAATCTACCAGAATGTAAAAAAACAAAGCTGATCAATTTTTCTTCAAATTTCCAATCAATTCGTCATTCTCTAGTTTGAACATTCTCTTTCTACAAGTAACGAAGAATCATTTCAAATCTAGTGTTAAATATAATCTATATTTCAAGCTTGTGGCGCTACCACGCGAAATGATTTTCCTGGACCTTTATAGAATCCTCCATATAAGATACTGACCAATAAAATTTTGTTAGCGTTCTCATTTACCGAACAAAAAATGAAAATTCTAAAGATATAATACAGTAAATTAAACAACGATACAATGGTTAAAAGATTTGCTACTCCTGTTTTTAAATATTACTGGCCATATGCTGCTGGTGGTATGTAGTTCTACCTTTTTTTGGCGGATGAAATTGAGTATATAGACGGATTCTGACGTGATTAATCTTACTGTTATTTGTCGACATTAACTGTGTAACAACAGCACTATTTGTCAGGAAATGAGTATATTGGGGCAAACGACAATGTAGTATTGATGTGAATGGAGTTTGTGACAGAAGATTGAAAGGAGAATTGTGAAAACGACTCGAGAAACCAGAAAACTTAACCGCATATACGCACAATGATGATTTGATAACTACGAAACATTTAAGATACTTAAGGTGAGATACTTAAGGTGAGAGTGTTAATTCGTTTAGAATCACAGCGATTATTTGCTTCCTTTGAATTACGAGATTCGTTCATCGTTTGTAAATTGACAATATTGGCTTGTTTAGTCTAATGTCGTCTTTCTTACTCAATTATTCATTTGATTTCATCAAATTTTCAACTTTCAGTAGTTTACTAACTTTTCTAGCTGCCATTTCTTATTACTTGGTTTTCCAAGGTGCTAACGCATCCATGAACTCTGCTGAATTCATCAATGATCCAAGACATCCAAGATTTGCTAACGGTGGTAAATTCATTGACTTAGATAAAGAATAAGTTATTAAATTATTTATTACAAAGTAATTGTTACGATTTTATTAAGTATGAATTAATATTATTATATAGAAAAATATTAAAAAGTTTTGTCAACTAATGAGATGTAGAATTATTATACGTAAACGTTTCAAAATGAACCCTATACAGCTGATATTATCAATTGCTTCTTTGCAAAAAGACATCAATGTTTATAATTCGCTTGCTTTTCCTGTTCAATTTTACTGAATCTTCAGGATTTTTGTTAAATATTGATGAATAGTTCAAATATCATAATTTGTGGAATTTGAACAATATTTACTTAATTTAAACTATTGGCAATTATCTGATTCTGTTATTCTTAATGGGATAGCACCATTGGTTCAAAGAAATATGCAAATTATCGTTGCCTAGATTTCAAAGGCAATGCTATGTTCTATTATCATACAAGGCAATGCCCATTGAATTGAGCATGATAAATCAGATGAAATTGGAAGCAAAATTAGCTCCTTCCAAACCAATTGTTGCAATACAAGAACATATAATTCTACTGTAGTGGTATCCTACAAACTGGAGATACCAATCTTATTTTGTTCATTCCAAGTATTTTGCAACCATTATGGTAGTATACACGGAAAAGTTAAGCGAACCAGCTTGATCAAGATGATGAATACAAGTTACAAACTAACGAATATACATGCCCGAGGTCTCCATATTCGTATATTGCAGTCGAAATCAGTTGTTACTTGGATAGTAGTTGGAACATTTTGATCAAAAACAGATCCATCTCATGAACTAGAAATGCAGTCTAAGCTAAACTTTGAAAGTTGAAACTTTCGAATGACACAAATCTTTAATAAAAATCGTGAAACCAGTCAACTACACAAAATTAATATTCCATTGGATCGTATTCGATTGTAACCAAGTTTGTAACACTGGGGTAACCGTAACTACTCCTAGTAAATTGCCGCTCGCAGTAAATTGCCGCTGGTACTGCCCCTAATACTGCCCCTAATGTAACAGCAAAAACTAGATTTACTACCTCTGCGCCAGGGCCCAGACACTACAAGAATAGGAGGAATTTATGATGTGCACAACCCAGAATGTATGCACAATTACTGAGCTAAATGTAGATTCTATAATTAGGTGAATCGCCATTATTTCACGTAAGGAAGAAGATACTAAGCATCAAGTAGAAGTCGAGTATATTGTTACTATGGTGCTCGTGAGTCATACATTGAAGCGGGATTTTATTGAAAAAGTTGGAGAATTCGGTGTAAAGGTGGTTTTCATCCGAATTGTGGAGTGAGAATTATTGGAGAGCGATTCCGGCTCTACACACATTCTCCTCCTTTCGTGTTACTCATATCAATAAGTTATCTTTCCATGATGGATACCATCCCGCTCCTTGTTTGCAAAATCGAGCCAACAATTTCATTAACAAAGTTATTTTATCAGGAAATTGAGCTTGCCAAAGTTAGGCTAAGGCTATTATTGCCTGTGGAGTTTGTCCCAGGATTCATTTGACTAGATTGAACTGTATTAGATCATATCAATGTAAAGACTCTTCTACGTTAAACATAAATAAAATGTATATTAACCTAACCCAAACCAAATAATTCAAACCCATCCCGGGTATCTATATAGAATTTAACCAAATATTATAATTTCCTTTTAAACAATTATTGACCAAGAAAAGTTGATCAACTTCACAACATCCAGGAGAACATGTTTTCTTACAATTTGCACATTCAAATAAAATCTCCTGAGAAATTGAGTTAATAGAATCCGTTATTGTCTCAATTGACTCCTCAGAATAATCTGAAGTTAAACTATAATTCAGCTGTGAAGACAAATGTATATCATTCGGATTAGACGAGGGAGTATTGGGATACAACAAGGGAGAATTTAATCCATTGATACTATCTAGAGTACATGGTTCACAATTTCGATCTTCATAATCGATAGTAAAGATTTCTTCTGCCATGGGGATAATTTGCAACCTAAAAACAGCTAATGAAGAAAACTGTTGGAAAATATAGTAAATATATTAAGAAAGAATGTTATAACGGTTGAGTTATATATAAATACAACTTGAAATTTGCAATTGCCGTGGATGAATTATATTATATTTAAAATTAATTGCTCTAGGTATCGGGAGGTTTATATATGTATAAACAAGCTAAAGCCTAATAGTTATGCATAAATATTTTTTGTTGGCCACGAGCAATTATTACCTGTGTGGATAGTGTGGTTTGGTGCCAACAGTGCCGGTTACATCTGTAGGGGCTCGTGGTAATCTCCGTTGAAGGGCCGAAGCTAGTACCAGGATGTTGATACTTTTGCTTAAAAAGTATAGTGGTTACACATCGTAGAAATTGCAATAATGACTAACAAATTAGGTTACGGTGGTCATATGGTGGTTAAGTTATGGTGGTTACACATTCATCATACAGTTGATGCTACTACTAGAATGAATTTTTCTTGCAAATTGCGCAATTAGGGTTTTTAACATGTTCGAGGTCCGCAATTGAACTTGTTGTTAATAGGCTGTACTGAAAGCTATGGTATGATCACCATCAATGTGAGCATAGCAAAGAGGCGTGCACACAATCATTGACATTCGAGGCACTTAAGCTTTACTGTGGTAATCTTGGGAAAGTGTATCACGTGCCATAGTCTAATTGAACATGATTAAGTTCTAGAATCGACTATCCATACATGATTGAAAATCTAGGAATGAGTAAGTAGTCATAACGATGATTCAATTCTGTTGCGTAATTTTTTTATTGGTTGCGTAATGCAAAATGTTGAACAAGAATCGTACTAACCAGGTAATTGTAAATATTAAGACGTAAGAAAGTTGGGACATTTGCTAAGATTGCCTCATTTGGTACCAAGTGTTGTCACTAGATTGGGTAGACAGAGAAATTGCTGTATTTTCCATAGGGGAAAGTTCGGTCAAGATTGAATGGGGCTACTAGCTGGTATTGCTATGTTTCCATCCTATTTACAACCAGTAGATTAAATCCCTAGTCTTAGAATCAACCTACTAGAACATCCTACATACACGACAACCATCTATGGAAAAGCTTTAGTAAAATAGCTAAGTGACAGTCTTGAACAAACAGGAGGAAATATCTCAAATATATCAAGATACTACAGTATTCAAGTACCACATTGATACTTCAATATATTAAAGAAAGATTGCTAGACATTTAATCAATCTGTAGATACTATCATCCTCCCATGGTATATTGTAGTGCCATGATTTTGCATCCAACGTTAAAATTGGTTTCCACTTTTTAGTAAAGATTCTTGGTTAAACACCGTAAGCAGCCAATTGCATAAAGTAACTCAAATGAATCGAAAGCCTATTATTACATCTAAATCTTAATTTTGCTATAATTCACTTCTCTATCGTTTTTGCGAATCACCTGCATATAAAAACACAGTAACTCTACAAGGTTAAAATAGAATGAGTTGATAAATCAAGTGAATAGAACAAATTCATTATGACGATCTATTCATTCCACATATTCGATAAGCATTGTAATTGTATATACGACCGTCAATTCGACGAATCTATGGGCACGATAAACAAGCATAATGATTCGAATCAATCGAAATTATTATTTGGATTGTTATATTCATTGAAAACCATTGTTGTGAAATTAAAGCTGGAAAATGAGTTGAAATCGTTTGTCATAGGAGGATTTCGAGTTCACTTTTGGGAATCTCTAACCAATTTTAAATTTTTACTAGTTTCTGACGATGCCACCGATAATTTACAGTATAGTTTACAAACTTTATACCAGAAATTCTTTATGAAGAATATTGTGTTTAATCCGTTATCACAGATTGAATTCTTAGATATTGAAAATGGCAATGAGTTGTGTAAAATTATAAATAATTCCAACTTTATTAATGAAACAGACGAGTACTTGTTGCAGTTATCCCAATCAAGTTAATAATATCTAGATTTTCCAACATAAATCACTTGATTTCATTTATGTCATTATCGAGCTAATTCAAGAGAACGATGTTGATTTTCATTTAAAATGTAATACAGGAAACTTGCCTTCCCATTTTCTTGAAATAAGGGTGTAAACTACAGTCAATTCGCATACGAAGAGGTTTCAGATGCTAGTGGCATACGCTTGACATTGATTGTGGTTCTAGATTTAAAGCAAAACGGTATAAAGATCTACATCTAGCCAGATTGCATGCCAAGACAATCTATTACAAAGACTATCTAATCTTCTGTATCTAGACGAGAGAGCCATACTGAAATCGACACTGGTCCACATATAGGAACATAGTCGGCAAAATGCAGACTGAGGCACTACAGGGGCCAACGAAGGAATGGCACAGTAGAACGAAGTGCAAAATTCATAAATTGAGGATTCAAGGAGACAATACTAATATAGAATTGTCACCCTGATACCAAGTAACACAAAGTACATCGCATAATATCATTTATAGTTAATAAAATAGTACCTCTTGTAATCGAACATACTATACGGATTAGTTATACACTACACCACAAAACTATCACCAAGGTGTACATTTAGCCCATAATGTATTGAATCGTTATTTTACTACTACCTTATCAATAGTTTACCACTTACCATTTACCACCTACTCGGTGCTAGTTGGGTGGGGCGGTATATCGCTCCGGAAAAATCCGAATTCGTATACCTTGAAAGCGCGGCAACTATCTTTTTTATCGGCCATCCAGTGCACCAACTATAATTTTTTTGCAACAATCGATGGGTTCCAAAAACATTATTTTCAGCACAAATGTTTTAACAAATGTTTCTTTCACTATTCAAATCCTTTTCTAACAGTAACCGCCATGGATCCTCGTCCTGCGTTGTTCTCTTCTGGGAAACATGAAATTATAGTCAATTTCTTGATTTGTATGGCACAGTTCCTTTGCCAGGGCTCCATTACTATGTCATTGGCGACGATGAATATTGTGTTAGAATCATTTGATTCGGTGGATGCTTCGAAGCAAGTTTGGTTCATGGGTTCGTTCGCTTTAACTGTGGGGACATTTATCTTAATCTCGGGGAAATTGGGGGATTTATTTGGGTTAAAGTTGATCTTTTGCATTGGGTGGTTTTGGACGACGATAACTTCCTTGATTACAGGATTATCTGTCTACTCAAATTCAGTTATATTCTACATTATTTGTCGAGCTTTCCAAGGTATCGGATTTGCTTTGCTCATACCTTGTGGTATGGGTATTTTGGGTACTGTTTATTCGAACAATACTAATAGAAAAAACCTTGTATTTGGGTTGGTAGGAGTAAATGGACCAGTTGGTGCTACTGTGTGTGCAATTATGGCGGCAGTGGTGGGTCAACTTTGGTGGTGGCCATGGTGCTTTTGGTTGTTAGCTATTGTATGCTTCATATTTGGTGTTGCTTCCATATTGTACATCCCAGACATTTCCGCCCTACAATTTAATCATTTACTAGACGAAGATAAACAAGCAGCTAAACCTTCATTTGACTTTTTAGGTTCAGCCTTGGGAATCTCAGGGTTAATATTACTTAATTTTGTGTGGAACCAGGGTCCTGTAGCAGGATGGAACCAAGGGTACATTATTGCCTTGATCGTGGTTGCGTTACTTTTACTAGTGGCATTTTTCTACGTTGAATTGAAAGTTGCAAAGGTACCTTTATTACCTAAATCAATATTTACCGTCAAAATTGGGTTAGTATTGTTATGTATCAGTTTGGGCTGGGGTTCATTTGGAGTGTGGCAATACTATTACTGGCAATTTATGTTTAATTTACGTCATTATACTCCGATTTACGCTGGTCTAACCTATATTCCATTATTGATTGGAGGCACTATTGCGTCGTTACTAGTTTCAGCCATAATATCCATCACCAAGCCATCTTATATTATTTCATTCGCATCGGTTTGTTTTATGTGTGGTTGTATCATGTTATCCATAGCTCCAATTGACCAATCTTACTTTCAAATTACTTTAGGACAACAGATAATCCTTTGCTGGGCCATGGATTTGAGTTTCCCAGCTGCAGCTATCATTTTATCGAATTATTTACCTATACACCATCAAGGTATGGCCGGTTCATTGGTTTCGACCGTGATTAACTATTCAGTATCATTATTCCTTGGTATTGGAAGTGTTGTTGAATTCCAGACAATGAAGAACACACATGATGTGTGGTTAAGTTATCAAGCAGCACTTCGGTTTGGTATTGGTGTAGCCGGTCTTGGAGTACTCTTTTCATTCGTATTCATAGTTATACAACGGAACGATGAAGTAGGTACTTTTAAAAATAAATTAGAGTATTGCGACGAAAAAGAGCTGTTTCTTGGGAAAGATCCTACAAGTGAACTTACTGCTACACAAATTAGTTAGATATCATCCATGAAGTCAAACCTTCTAGCAATATTGTCAGAAGTTACGACAATCGCGACAGCTACATAGAAGTTGACGAAGTCAACACCTCATATAGAATGCCAGATGCTGGTACTTAATACACGTAAAAAGGAATACATATATTAGTTCATCAATATAACAGCTCAGTATTGGCTTAAGCAACAAACGAAACGT
This sequence comes from Suzukiozyma sphagnicola, assembly GCA_030569075.1. Classification (NCBI taxonomy): domain Eukaryota; kingdom Fungi; phylum Ascomycota; class Pichiomycetes; order Serinales; family Debaryomycetaceae; genus Suzukiozyma; species Suzukiozyma sphagnicola. Next base: position 204,680 of record JAJMJR010000015.1, on the reverse strand, counting down.
ATACATTGTTTAACACTCTACATTTACAACTAACAGCAACACCAACCCAGATGTCACTCTATTGGCCTCTAAACCACTAAACCACGATCCTTCCACAATGCAATACATTCTTCAATAGTGAATTCACTCAGAACCCAAAAACAAAACCCTTCTACGAAATACTACGACTGTTTTCTACTTCTTTCATATATTCTACTCCATATCAAGACCAACTGTGTAATTTTGGTCAGATTTTTACCACAAAAACACCACCAAGATGCTGCTTTACTAAATATCTACATCATACTTCTACACAGTAACATTTCCCAATGTAAACATTGTAATTCCACCAGTCTTTGCAAAGAAGCTCCAGTGAATAAAGAAGCGATTCTCACCGAAAAAAAATGTATGTAAAAATCAAATTGGAAATTTGAAAAAAAAACCTCTTGCTTCAAACTTGGGTAATCAATTGGATATTGATCGTTTTCCTGGTGAATTGTATCATTTCATTAGTTTCTAATCGACAGGGGAAATTTCATTCATTTCGCTGCATTAATTTGTCTAGATTCTATCACATTTAGTTGTGCTTTGGCTTATTCCAGCAGTCTTATTGATTATCATAGCATAAAATGACGTCTCAGATGTTGCCAGCGAGCGAGGACCCGATTTCGAGTCCGATAACATCACCAGTAAAGCCATCTGCTGGCGAAATATCCAAAATGCCGGCGGCAAGTGGTACTAATGGTGGTTCACATATGAATAAACAATCGAAATCAAATAAACGAATTGAATTGGAAAAGTTAATGAGAGAGTTTCAAACGAAATTGGGAGAGAACTGGGAAAAGTATCACGAAACTGTGAGCTTATTCTTAATTGGTAAGTTGAGTAGACCTGAATTGGTTGAGAACTTAAATGGGATTTTGAAAGAAGACTTATTTCAGTATCATAATAAATTATTGTTGTTGAATTTCGCCAATAGTCTTAAGGATGGTCCGCTAGATTCGTCACATGAGTTTGCATCCTTTTGGAATAAAAAGTCAAGCAAAACTTCTAAAGTTAAGTCAAGTCAATATGAGAAGTTTAAGCAAAATATCATGGGGTTGCCCATAAAAGAAAGAAGAAGAATCAAGAATATCACTCGAGATAGCGGCAAACAAGGCAAACTCAGTGCTGGAATCACCTTGACTAGACATTCACTTTTGCCTAAAATCCCCATGATTCAAGATAAGGAACAACAACAATTACAAGTCAACAATCTTGTACAATGGCAACAAGACGTGGTTAATGGTATAAATACACCAATTTGTACGGAGAACTTTGAGTTACCAGATTACGATAATTTATCAAGAAGGATTTTGATGAATATGAGAGAATATGGTTTAACTGGAGGAGTTAACGTGCAAGTTTTGGAAGTGTTACTACTTGGATTAGAGACTCACTTGAAGAATATAATGGAAAAGGCAATTGATATTTCAAAGTATCGAGAAAATAAATACACTAATAATGACTATTTGCCTCCCATAGATACCTTGCTTCCAAAAGAAAATAAAAACTTATCTCTTTCCAATGATGTTGTCTCCACCTCTCCACAAAAGAGGAAGCATGATCAACTCGAACCATCCAAAGACATAACGTTAAACATAGAAGATATATATGACACATTTGAAATGTTCCCTCATCTTATCGAACCATACGGACCGAAGTATAGATTACCATCGGTCATGCTCGAAAATGATGACCAAGTTCAACAAAACTTGAACTATCAATTACCACCTAGAGTATTTGCTGTAACTAATGACGATAAAGAAAAAGAAAATGGAAAAATCGAGAAGAAGGAAGAGGTACCTGTGCGACCAGATGCTCATATTGGTACCACCGATGAATTGAAATGGGTTCTTCACGATTTGGTTTCGACCATGTAAACTATGTTATGTAATATCACATCAAAATATTCCAATATCTGTAACATGCTATTTCCACGCGAGCTGTAGTATTATCTAATGTTGCTGCATTGTATTATTAATAAATATATCACTATATAGAACAAGGACGCAAATATATGCTTAATGTTTTAATTTATAAATGCAGTTCATTTGGTTAAGTTTTTCCATTGTGTTGGGCAAATCTATATTATCGATGTTGTCGATGTTTGTCAAAAACAAACACTTGGTCTGGGTGTAACAGTATTTTAAAATTTTATGAAGTAGATTCGTGGGCTGGGTAATCCCCGTATTAACATCAATGAAACTATTCAACTGCAATAACTGGTTGGTTAATGGTTGCGATGATAAGTCTAAGAATATTATATTACTCTCACATTGGTTTCTCTTTAATGTTACAATATGCACTTTGGTACCAGTTTTACTGTTATCAAGACTGGTTAGAATATTCCTGAAAGCTTTCAAATTGGTCGGATCGATGGTCATTTGCTGACATTGTAATTGATCCAAATTGTCCGAGAAATGATCGCTGATTACTTCGTTTCCAGAATTCAATGCATCTACTATTGACGCATTTGAAATGACAATACTTTTAAATTCCAACTGTATTACTTCATTGATAGGGATGAAACTGACAACACTTCTGCAGCTATCAATTATGGAATCTGTTACAACCAGTTTCGCTCCTGCAAATATAGCAGCTATGTTCTGACCCCGTAGACTGCTCTTCATAAGAAATGCATATTCACGGGTGAGGTTAGGATAACCTTTGGCAAACACCTTATTATATTCAAACGACTTATTTGCAATATCCAACACGTTCAAATTGCAATGTTCAGCATTCATGATATAAACTCGTAATTTTCCTTGGTATTCCATGATGGAATTTTCCACTATTTGACGGTGTAAATTATATTTCTCGAGCTTATTTTGAGATACTTGATTCAGTTGAAACCATTTGTCGTACTCGACTTCCCACTCGTTTTTCTGTATGTTAACTGAATCTACCGCGTGGTCAATTCTTTTGATTTCTTCAAGTAATGTAGATTTGCTTGTGGAGAAATTGGAGATAACGAACTCCAATTCTTCCCTCGACTTTGCAAGTTGTTGCAGGTCTTGATTCTTTTCGATAATTTGCAGTTGCTTCTGCTCTATTTTTGAATCAATTTCTGCCAAAATAGCCGACTTTTGTTGTGTTTCTTCTTGTAGAAGTTTGAGCTGATCTTTTTTTGGTTGTAATTTTTCTGCCAACATCTGATCAAAATCGCCCTGCTCTTTATTAACGTCAGTCTGTTTCTTTGAATTGCACATCTCTAGTTCCTTTTCCAAACAACCAACCTTTTCTTGGAGGATTTTGATTTCTTCCAAGATAGCGGTATCTTCATAACTCTTTGCTTGTTCCAATTCATCTTGCAATTGGAATTTGATTTCGTTATATTGTTCGGTTAACTTGATTTCATGTTGCTTTATCTGCAAGTTAACCATTTGTTCTTTATGCGACACATTTTTCATTACTAGGTCCTCCTTGGCCAGAACTTTCCAATTGGAGCTCTGTAAGTTCCGCTTAGCTTCATCAATTTTTAAATCCAATTTGACATTATCTCGATTCAATTGTTTGATTTCGTCTTTCAATTCCTGTAAAACAGCCGTTAACGAATCAATTTGTTCCATTAAATCAGGGGAAACTTGTGGTACGCTCCTGGCAGTTTTTATCACAGGAATGGTCAACCTTTTGCGGTAGGAAAGTTTTTGCTTAAGCGCCATTATCTGCTTTATATCTTTCAACGATTTTCTTGGACTAATGAAAGGCGCCGTGGGTATATTTGAAGGGTCCCGATTTAAATTGGGTTTATCTATTGGTTGCGGAATCTTCGAATGTATATTGACCATTTCAAACTGCAACAGCGGCTTATTCTTCTTGGAGACAAGACTATTGTTATGTATCATGGTGCTGTCTCCTAATATTCGCTTCCTGGGCGATTTAAATATTATTTCTTCTGACATCATGAAAACGCAAATTGTGAAACAATCTTGAAACAACCAAAATAGGCGATAAAAAGGCGAAAATTAACTGAAACGGTTCCAAATTGGACAAACAGACTACCACGCGCTGGAATGATGTGATTATGGAGTCAGACGTGCAAGATTAGCCTGGTATATTCAGTTGTAGTAAAGAGGTTCAATTGTGTTTACATGCTGATGAAAATAGGTAAATAGACTTCCGGTATAGAGAATGGTGCTTACGTAACTAGGATTTGAAGGTTAGAAGATATGACGCTTCAAGGAACTTGCAAAGAAACAGACGACTGAACAAGTATGGCAATCGAATTGCTCCAGAATGAAGCTCTATAGCAACACTTGGTTGAAATGACAAAAAAAAAGTAGGAACGTGAAAGAAGAAATTGACTTGTCAAGAGAGAATAGCGACTACATGAAGTACCTTAAATGTCAATTGTTTATTAACTATCTACAATTATCAATGCACAGTGGATGTTTGGCTCATACCCCTTTAGGTTCAGACCCGCTAGCTTCGGCTTGTTTGGCAGCTTTTTCCTTCGCTTCTTTAGCAGCTTGCATTGCTCTTTTACGCATGGTATTATTGAATAACCTAAGTGTAGGAACAAGGGCAATATTACTAAGAACACACCAAGCAACTAAGATTCCAATATTTCTACCCATTTGCCCCTTGTAAACATTAAAAAACACAGTCTTGGTAGCTTCGTATGAATTATGAATAGGCAATGCGTAACCGTATCTGAAGAATTTGGCCGATAAGGCTAACGGAACAAACGTAGGAGTAATATTAAGAATCACCCAAAATAATAACCAAAATCCTAATACTGGAGGATAAAGTAAGATCAATAAAAGTCCCATAATTTCGTTGACGGTACCAACAGCCAACATAGTAAGAAATGCAATCAGCCAGTAAACCAAGAAACCCGACTTGCCGTAAGTTACTGCAAAATCAATTTGACAGGCCAATGAAACCAAGCCAAAGAACAACGATAACACAAAATATGATATCATGGCAGTGATAATTCTATATAAATAGTAATGGGCAGGCTTCAATTTAGACATGGCTACTTCCTTATGTAAATCAGCAAAAAAATTGAATTGGAAAAAAGTGATGATAATCATATAAATCAACCCAACTTGTGATGGTGCAACCAAAACATAATCAGTCCACGGTGCTCTATCATCGTAAATGAAGCTTAATGGAGTGGAAACAACATTGAGCGATGCTATCTCGGTAAAAATGGTTCTGTTGGAAATATGAGATATTAATTGGTTAGTCACATTTGATTGCATATGTAACCACATACCTTCAACTAACTCTATGGACGAAGTGACGTAAGAATTCATGTTTATGAAATCTCTACCTGTTTCATAAGTATTTGTAATTCTAATATCGGTGAGATTGCTATTACCATTCATCACCGATTGTATCCAATTGTAAGAAGCATTGGCGGGAACATGTAAAGCAGACCAGTATAATTGGTTATGAATTTGATGTTTAATTTCTTCAACTGAAGTACGGTTATTTTTCAGAGCTATATCTTCCCATTGGGATTGATTGAATGTAATCCAATTACCATAATGCTTCACTCTTGCAGTTTGAATCAATTCTCTAAAGGAATCACCAATAATGGACGGAATACCATTGGTTTCACTATCCTCAATCACCACCAACATTCGCAAATTCTTGAGCCTGTTTCCTCTACCAACCATTGAACCCCAATAAATACAAAATATGCTCAACACCATTACTCCCATTAGGAGATAGATCAAACTGAATTGCGTAATCAACCGTCTTCTTTGAGAATGAAGAGTGGGATTGAAGAAAGAGTAACTTGTTTGCACTCTTTCAAGAAAACTTTTCTGTCTACTAATAGTAGCTAGATCTTTTGTCTCGCTATCGGCATGAATCCCAGTGATATACTCAGCAACATCGGGTTGACCGTCAAACAACTCAATTTCTGCCGAATCGCTAGAAATCGAACTATTGTCGTCCTCTTTTTTTGGCCCATTTGGCACTTTCACAGTACTAGTATCTCTATCTGTATCAAGAGGTTGGCTATCTGCACCATCTGACGAGCTACCTTCTTGCTCAGTTGCTTTCTTGGGGGAAACAACTCCATGTAAATCTGCTACAGTATCCACAACAGACATATCTACTATTCAGAGGACTACTTCCAAGTAATAATGAAACTGCAACTACTATAATTACTTTAGTTGGGGTTATAGGCGATTTCATGCTTATTTATAACACTTCAAGTCTCCGGACTACACGCAGGATGACATTAGCCTCACCTTCACTCACAGAAGTAAGCAATCCTTAATCCGTTTTTTCCGTGTTCTCAAACAGTTGACCGACCCCCTTCGAGGAGCTTAACCATGGGTACCGAAAAAATGCCAGGATTTATATACAATCAGTAGCATTAATGGTTAGTATTGACGAATGTGACTACAGTCGTTGTGGACGATATTACTACCATACTTTTGAGGTAGTCGTTTTGGATGAGATAAGTAAGTGAAAAAGAAATAACTGTTAAAGTAGTGGGGGCCATATTGGGGGCAGATATAATCACTTTGGTTGTATTTGTGGTTGAATTGTGGTAGATTTGCGAAATTGATTTCTAATCTAATATTGGATGACATTTGAATACGAATCGTCGGTGGTCGTAAATCGTAAATATCTAGCCGGTCTGGAAAGCACTTGGTGCTAAACTAATATGGCAGATTCGAAATATTATGGTGCTGACAAAGAAGTTGTAGATAAATACGAAATGTATTTCAATCAATATCCTTGGCTGCAAATATCTTCTGCTGACGAAGATTAACTTTATCCGCTGTATCACTTGGAATCAAATGCAGGTGGCAGCTTAGGAGCGGCATTAGTAAGTCAAATGACAAATCCATGCGTTTGCGGCTATTCAAACTCGTTGCTAGTCACTATGTCCATATTGTTTTGCCAACTAATTCATGTGAACGGACTAGTTTGTTAGTTTCCCATGGTGCTCTTATTTGTTCTCAATCAGTTCCACCTAATTAGGAAAACTTCAAGAGTACAATCCAGTCAATGCTCCGACAAAACGCGGAGATAAATGTGTATAATCGCCGGGGTGAATGCCGACATTTTTGAGTGCGACTTTACTTTGAAGATTATTCTATGTTTCTGGGTACACTGAACGTTTTCGGTGAGTTGGCTTTGTAAAACCATTTACAAACTATTTAGAATTCGAAAGCTATTTCGATACTTTTTCAAGCTGTGGTCCTTACCATCGGATTTATTCTCATTCGAGACATGTTTACAAAGTGTAAATCCGTTGTGGCAGCTATCGGGCATAGTTTATAGCCGATCGTACAAAATATTTAGTATCAGAATTTTCATAATTTTGCTAGCATTTTGATTTTGCAGACTTTTTCAATATTTGCAGACGATGATATCTCACACTATTCTTCAGATTCATGCTTTTTAAGGAATAGAAAACAATTTTAAGATTGACAGTACGGTTTTTGTGTTGTAATTAATATCAATTGAATGGCTTGTTTCGGTAGACTAAATTGGCTATTTGTACTACAGTAATATCAATCTCTTAATTGAATGCTAAAATTAATAGACCAATTGGTCATAATAATATCAGCAAACCAACTCATTCTACTTCCAAATGCATTACCATAGAATATGGCGAAACTTACTCCAAACATATTATCTATCTCATACATGGGTACAACAAGACATTGAATAGTGGTTATAGAGTAGCAAAGCACTCTCTGGAAAAGTTCTTGAAAACGAAGGAATTATTGACCTTGTGCATAACCAGATACCACAAGCACCGGAATCTGTATATTTATGTATTGAAGTTCTAGCAGCAATATTGGAGAAAGCTCTATAAAGAACTATTAAGAAATGGTTGGCTGCAATAACCCTTAAGTTAATGCACTTTGTACAAATAGCAGCAGTTGCTTTAAATTTGAATGGATAGCAATTTAATTGGAGTTGTTTGGGGTACTCATTCTGTTAGTGAGAAGTAGCTAGACTCTTGCTAGAACAACTCCATGAGCCAAGTCACTTGCATGCAGTGTAAAGGTTATTATCAAATGAGCGGCTGAAATAATATTTTCTGGATATGTGTATGATAGCAAATAATATTGAATCACAGATTAGTCAAAGAACAATACAGAAAAATTAACCTACTATTTTTGTTCAAGCAAATATCTCTTGATCTGTTCATATACTCAGAGTAATTACAGTTATTGACAATTTGGTTCTATTATTATTTTATTTATTAAAACTATAATGTTTGTGAAGTGACCAATGCAATTATTATTCCGAATCCTTATCTTCATAATTTTCCGTGGATACCTTTTCACTATATCCTTCTGAGTGATTAAATTCGCTAGAATCGTATTTTCTTGCGAGTTCCACAACATCCCAAGGGGTTTTTGGATTGGAATGTTGGAAGATAATATCTATATCTTCTAAAGATTTTCCTGCCGTTTCTGGGTAGAATATTATAACTACTGGTACCATAACAAAATTAATTGCTGCAAAGATTGCATAAGTGAAGGCACCGATATTTGCAAAACATATGGGAGTAATCATAACCACCATAAAATTGAAACCCCAGTTACATGCCGTTGAAAGACCATTCACTGTTGCTCTGATTTCTAATGGGGCTATTTCTGCTGGGTAGAGCCATGGTACTCCTAACCATCCGAGAGCAAAAATTGTATTAAATACAAACAAAAATACAGCAGCTACAACAGCAGCTTTGGTATCATTTCTATTATTTGCTGCCCAAGCTGCACCACATAAAATTGCCATGGTGAGTGCTTGACCACTTGCACAATAAATCAATAATTTTCTTCTACCAATTCTTTCAATAACAAAATATGAACAACATGCCGCCAAAAAATATTCAGTACCATTACAAGCAGCAATAATTCTGGAAGGAATCGGATTCATATGTAAGTAGGTTTCATAGATTGTCCCAGCATAGTATGTAATAAGATTAATACCAGTTATTTGTTGCATAACTTGGGAAAATGCAGCTAACATTGCCCGATGAAAATGTTTATTTGGACCAAAAGAAAATAATGATTTAATATCAAACTTTTCGCTTTCGAATTTGGAAAGTTCTTCAATTTCCATAATTTTTTCCAAAACTGTTTTATCATTTTCATCTACATCTGCCAATGATGAGAAAACATGTTTAGCTTCATCAATTTTCTTCTTTTTGACCAACCAACGTGGAGATTCAGGCATTCGCAAGATAAAACAAATCATGAATAATGCAAATACAATTTGAAAGGCAATTGGAAATCTCCAACTAGCGCTTCCTTTGACGAAATAAAATCCAAAATCAATCCAATAGGAAATTGCGATACCAAATACAAGCAACGAGGCACTGATCATGTTTAAAGATCCTCTATGTTCAGGTTTAGCACACTCAGATAACCACATTGGTACTGTAGCAGTTTGAAAACCATTACCCAATCCAGTTACTATTCTACCAACTATAAATTGCGGTAATGAATATGAACTACATTGTAAGATTGTACCAACAGTCATAATGATGGCACCAAACCAAATCATTTTTCTTCTTCCAAACACATCACCGTAGAACATAGCAAAGATTGCACCAAACATACAACCGATTTCATAGATAGAAACAACGAGACCTTGAATAGTGGCTTTTGCAGGATCATTAACGGCATCGATCTCAGGGAATGTTTCCAAAAAGGAAGGTAAAGTTAACAACGAACTCATAACACCTTGATCATATCCAAAAAGCATGAAAGATACCCCAGCTAAACAAGAAACGGCCCTGTTCAACTTCACACCTCTCATACCAAAAAATAGATTCTTACTCATAGTGGGATAATAATGATTGTAAATAATGCAATCAGTTGTTCACTGGGGGATATTTACCATATATATATACAACATTACAGTAATGCCGTACATATGAAAACCACCATGAAAGAATAATTTTGCAATTCTGCAACCTCACGGTACGCCTAAATTTTCGTCATGTATGATTACCGACTTATGGGGAAATAAAATTGGAGGAAATTACAAATGGTATCATGGTGAAGTTAGATCAGATGAATCTCTAACGAAAACCAAAAACACATACATGTGACAAATAGCTCTTTCAAGATACCACCAGCGACTTCAAGCCCCATAGAGGTCTCTTTGCACTCCGATATTATTCATTCCAGTTGTTCTGCACCTATGGGAAGAAATAAAATTTTCCGAATTTTGTGGAGGAAAACTTTGTGTCAAATTTGTGCGGCAATAAGAATTAACCGAATATAAGTTAGAAATAGGGAACGAGAATATTGGGATAAACAGAGCGTGCGTGGTAACTTGGGACTGCTTCTAGCTTTGTTGTAGTTAATCCGTGGCATTTTTTCAAGATAGAAATGAATTAAATATAGAAATGAACTTATGCAGAAATGCAGAAAAGTTTTCTTGGTTCAAAGTTGGGGTCATTATTTGGAAGTTTCCGTCGGTACAACTTGGGAATGCATAACCATAGCAACAATAGTATTAATGGCACTAAACGGCTGCACTCCACTCCCCATAATAGTTATTGATAAAAAGGTGGGGCAATATAGTGAACCACGTCAAACTGGTTTTTTATAGCTTCTGAATCAGACTGATATAACGAAAGGTATAATTAAAATGGAAAGGAATCGCTCCAGCCGTACCGCATGCGAGGCTTTATCCAAAATCATTCTACCGTGCCCTACGCCTATATATTCAGTTTCCAGATTATTTATAGCACCAGAAGTTGTATGCAGATACGTTCCGAGAATTTGCTATTGTTTCTGGCAGTTAGACGAAGATAGCAACAAAGCATCAAAATAATGTATCAGAGACTAATGACTATTCAAAATGAGAATCTAACAAAATAAGCAAAACGTACAATATTTATGCTTATATAATCCTATTATATAAAACTCACACATAAACTCATTTAAAAGCTTCACCTTGGAATTAGCACTGTATATAACCTTTTCATCAACTTTGTAGAACTAGAACTAGAGAAGCACTGGCAACAGAAGCGAATGGCATCCATTGCTTAACATAGTTGAAATGCAATAAGCACTACATTAAATTTCACTTAATGACCTATTTCACCCAAAAATCCCATGTTTTGTAAACTCATCGCATACCTAGCGAAACCACCTTAACCAACAGATATAATCGATTTAGCCACAAGATCTAGCCGTTCAGCTACCTACAAACCACGAATTAGTACGTTTATATATAGCTACTCCTGAATACCGTAGAAACGTCCGGACCAGGGAATCACGGATCAATAAATACGAAACGTTCTATACATAACATACATTGAAAAATAATACCACCTCACGGAACTTCAACAGACGATTGATAACACAACCAACACACATCTACATCTACAGCTATCGCTCTACACCTATTCAATGTAAACTATATATAAACTACACTCCACTTGATTACGTCCTGCTTTCGAACAATTACACCAACTAACTCGACTTGAGGTGATAGCAAGTGAAATATTCTAATGCACAGGTGTTTACTGGTCCGAAGAATGTGAATGTACCTTTAAGTCCCTTTCCAGCAGGGTCTTGCAAAGTAACACATACATCATTGTCACTCCTCATCTGTCGACATAAAGTAGACCAACTAGACCAACTACACTAAATAAACATCCTCACTGCCTCTACAACTAATGTCGTGTCACTAAATTGACACATCGCAATGGTTTTGAGTTTTACCACGCTTGTAATTTTCCGGCCTGTGTCACAAAATCGTTTATATGAAAACGTCCCGTATCAGAATTGTCTTGTTAATTTTACTAATAGGCAATTTTTTCCACAGATTTTTGTAACTTGATTGTTTCGTTGTTAATTGTCAATCAATCCACGATGAAGTTAACTAAGGAAGAAGAAAGATTGAAAGGCTACGTTTATAGGCGTTGGGGGCCATTTTTAGGTGAGCGTCAATGGGCTACTGTAAGGGAGGATTACTCTTACGATGGAGATGCCTGGTCGGCGTTTCCATTTGAACATTCGATGTCTCGTGCATATCGTTGGGGTGAAGATGGGTTGGCTGGAGTCAGTGACAAACGGCAATTGATTTGTCTTTCGCTTGGTTTATGGAACGAACACGATGACATTTTGAAGGAAAAAGCGTTTGGTGTGACCAATTCGCAAGGTAACCACGGGGAAGATGTTAAGGAATTATATTTCTACTTGGACAATACTCCGTCCCATTCTTACATGAAATACCTTTACAAATACCCCATCCAGAAGTTCCCTTATGAACAATTGGTTGCGGAAAATGCTAAACGGTCCAGAGATGAATTGGAATATGAAATCACCGATACTGGGATTTTTGATAACAATCAATATTTCGATGTGTTGTTTGAAATGGCTAAAGGGGATGAAGATCCAGAAGAATTGTTCTTTAGAGTTACTGCCTACAATCGTTCCGATAAACCGGCTCCTTTACATATATTGCCTCAAATGGTGTTGAGAAATACCTGGGATTGGGGTAAAAACGATGATAATGTCGTTGATAACGTACTTGAAATGCCCCACATTAAAAAGATTGACGATTTCACCGTGGAAGTCTTCCAAAAGAGATATGGTACTAGATATTTACAATTTGCTCCTGCCCCAGGAGCAGATGATCAAGCAGACGATATCTTACCGGAATTTTTATTTACCGAGAACGAGACAAATACTGAAAAGTTATATAACCAACCAAATAAAACTCCTTATGTTAAGGATGCTTTCCACCGCCATATCATTCATGATGAAGAGGGTAAAGTTAACCCTGAAAATAAAGGTACTAAATTCGCTGCTCATTTCCATTTTGGTGAAGTCGCCCCAGGTGATTATGTTACTCTTAGATATAAGTTAGCCAAAGACAAAATTGAAATCGACGAATACGAACACGATCAAGTGTTTGCTAGAAGACAAGATGAAGCTGATGCATTCTATTGGAAAATTTCTCCTTTACCAATTTCTGACGAATTACGTCAAGTTCAAAGACAAGCATTTGCTGGTTTATTGTGGTCGAAACAATTTTATTATTTCGTTCATAACTATTGGTCTAGAGGGGATCCAAACACACCACCACCACCTCCAAATAGAGCCAATGGTAGAAATAAAGAATGGACTCATTTATACATTGACGATGTATTGTCATTACCAGATAAATGGGAGTATCCATTCTTCGCTGCTTGGGATACAGCCTTCCATTGTATTCCGTTGGCCATGGTTGATCCGGAATTTGCAAAGACTCAAATCGATTTGTTATTAAGAGAATGGTACATGCATCCAAATGGTCAAATTCCTGCTTATGAATGGAATTTTTCCGATGTTAATCCACCAGTTCACGCATGGGCAGCTTACAGAATCTTCAAAATTGAACGTAAAATGTATGGTAGAGAAGATGTTCAGTTCTTGGAGAGAGTATTCCATAAATTGATGTTAAATTTTTCCTGGTGGGTCAACCGTAAGGATGCAGAAGGTAACAATGTTTTCGAAGGTGGATTTTTGGGATTGGATAATATTGGTGTTTTCAATAGATCTGAAGAATTGCCAACTGGTGGAGCTTTAGAACAAGCTGATTCGACAGGTTGGATGGCATTCTTTTCCTTGTTAATGTGTAATATTGCATTGGAATTAGCCAAGCATAATCCAGTTTATGAGAATATAGCTTCTAAATTTTTTGAACATTTCACAATTATTGCTGATGCTTTATCTTATGGGGGAGGAGATGAAGAAGGAGCAGAAGAACATAAAAAATCCGCTTCTTTATGGGATGACAAGGATCAGTTTTATTATGATGCTATTAGATTTGATGATAATCATACCGAAGCATTACCAGTTAGATCATTAGTTGGATTAATTCCATTGTATGCTACTTTAACTTTAGAACCAGAAATTTTAGAAAGATTTCCAAATTTCAGAAAGCGTTTGGAGTGGTATATTAAGAATCGTAAATCTGTGGCTGATAGAAATATTGCGTCTATGACTACAAGAGGTGTTGGTGAAAGATTATTATTATCATTAGTCAATAAAGAGAGATTGATTGCTATTTTGGATAGAATGTTAAATGAAGATGAATTTTTATCCGAATATGGTATTAGATCATTGTCTAAGTATCACAAGGAGCATCCATTTAAAATGAATGTGAATAATCAAGAATACGAAGTGAAATATTTGCCCGCTGAATCTGATTCCGGTATGTTTGGAGGAAATTCAAATTGGAGGGGACCAATCTGGTTCCCTGTCAACTTTTTGTTGGTTGAATCATTACAAAGATTTTATCTTTATTATGGTCCAGATTTAAAAGTTGAATGTCCAAAAGGATCAGGCAATATGTTAAATTTGGCTCAATGTGCGCAAGAAATTCAATATAGATTGATGCATCTTTTTGTGCCTGATGAAAATGGTGATAGAGCATGTAATGGAGGAAATGAGTTATTAAATCGTGATCCGTTATTCAAAGATTATGTACCATTTTACGAATATTTTGATGGTGACACCGGTAGAGGTTTAGGAGCTTCACATCAATGTGGATGGACAGCTGTTATTGCTAAATGGATCCACGATAATGGTATGACATGTAGAATGCCAAAGACTCCTGGAACTCCATCTTCCAGAAGATCATCGGTGTATGTTCCTACAGATGGTGAAGATGATGATAATATTAAACAATTTTATCCTAAATCAGGACCATTCCCTGGAAAGCTTTCACGGAGGAAGTCTGGAAAGTCATTGTTGAATTTGACTGCGCATGCGTTAGATATGGATGACGAAGAACGGGAAAATCAAGTTATGTTCCTGGCTGCAAAAAATTTAAATATTGGTAAGGACATCAAAGTCGACGAAGAAATTGTAACCCAATTGGTTGCTGATGACCTAGATGAATTAGTACCTAAAACAAGCGAATCTGAAGAAAATCTGGCTGTGGACCATGATTTACTTCAACAAATTAAAGTTGCCTTTAGACAATATACTATGAAAGAAGAGAACGATGTGGTGGATTATGATGAATATGAAACCAGACATTAGCATTTTCAACAAAAGATATTTCACTTCTACACCTCCATTACCAAACTTACACTCTGTGTTGTCGATATTCACCTTACTTCTCTTAGTTATGTATGTTTTAAAATATAAATTACTTTGCCACACTAAATTACACAAAAAGCTCAATTGCGAGAAAATGACACAAAAAATATGTCTATCGGGAATCTGGCATTAACAGGTTTATTACATTGAAACAAGGTAGAAGCAACGTAGAAGATGTCGGAATTATTTGCTACGTATGAATCTGATTTCCAGTTGGCTTTGCAAGAGGCCAAATCCAAATTGGCACAAATCTCGAGTGCTGATGGAGGTAAGTTTGCTAAATTAGTGTAGATGTACATGCTATGCTTGTTGACAAGGATTACTAACGTATAGATACCCGTAAGGTTCATTTGAAAGCAATTGAAATTGCCTGTGAAGAAGGATTAGAGGTATTGGATCAAATGGGGATCGAAGTACAGAACTTGCCAACTAATCAACGTTCTAGTTACAATACCAAAATAAGGCAATATAAATCACAATTAGACGAATGTAAATCTCGTCTTAACATCTTAGTGGACGAACAAGATCGTCATGACTTGTTAGGTGGAAGATACGACGAACAGAGCGGCAGCATTAACGATTCGCAACGGAGACAATTGTTGTCTAATGATTCCTCTTTAGAAAGATCTAGTCAAAGATTATTAGATAGTCAACGTACAGCATTAGAAACGGAGGCTATTGGTGGGAATATACTTAATGATTTAAGATCGCAACGTGAACAGATCCAAGGGTCTAGAAATACCTTGTTGACAGCCGATAGTTATGTGGACAAATCCATTCAAACTTTAAAATCTATGAGTAGAAGGTTAGTGGCCAATAAGTTTATTACATATGCTATCATAGCCGTATTAATAGTATTAATTTTCTTGGTTTTAGCCAGTAAATTCTGGTAAGTTGGCCAAGAAGAGTAGGACCTGGCTACTTTTAAATATTATGATCAATGTGATAATGGATTCAATTCAATGTATACTACGTTTATAAGTGAATATAAGATAAAGAGCTTATACAAGTGTCAACATCAGAGGTAACCTGCCAGTACTACAATAGTCATATTGAGCCAGCGAAGTAATCGCACAGTACTCGCTAAATCACCGCTAAGAGGTACTGGTTCTACTCAACACTAAAACTATGTTCCTGAAGAGTCATTTCCAATACGTTGTACTTGGTAGAGAAACAGTGGCAGAAACAGCCAAAATTCGCAATATCGCTACTACAGCTAACTGTTCCCTCCATATACTCGTTAGTACTATATAAACTACTGAGATGTGTTGTATTAGAGATGATTTTTCAAGTTTAGCCAGTTTTGACTTCATACTGTATGATTCTGTAGGTGCGATTTAAAAACTTTTCATGTACCAATCATTTACCTATTATTAATAAGGACAACATTCTGTATCGAATACCATTTATTAACCATGTTTAGATCTATTCTTGGTCGTAGAGTTATACCTAATGCAGTTCTAAAGCCAAATTACGCTAGGATGTTTCATTACTCTCCGATCTCGTTCCATGGCCATATTCATAAACCAAACAAGGGAGAAGAATTACATGTAACTTTTATAACCAAGCTGGGGGACCAGTTTACTTATGAAGTTGCCGAGGGAGACAATATATTGGATATTGCTCAGGCCAACAATTTGGACATGGAGGGGGCCTGTGGTGGATCCTGTGCTTGTTCTACTTGTCATGTAATCGTTGATCCGGAATTTTACGATGAAATTCCTGAACCCGATGATGATGAGAACGATATGTTAGATTTAGCTTTTGGTTTGACTGAGACATCAAGATTGGGGTGCCAAGTCAAAATGTCTAAAGAGTTGGATGGTCTTAGAGTTGCTTTGCCTGCAATGACAAGAAATTTACAAAACAAAGATTTCAAATGAAAATGTAAATGAAGTATAAAATCACAGAAGTCACTAGTACTGCAAATTCTTGTTAATCAGTTGTACAGTATTGCTTTCAGTGTAATAATTCAAATACTTCAAATACTTGAAACGAGTTCATGAGAAGAAAATTATGGATACTGTAGAGAATGGAGTATTTCAATCAAAAAGGTTATAGACGATGATTCTATCGTGGAGTCTCTTGTAAATAGCAATAGATATACAAAATATAATTACTGGACAATTAAGTATTGTGTTGCATGACGAATTTGTGACAAACAAGGTATCGCAAGTGACGAATATGTGACAAACATGTAGAGTACAATAGAAGGACTAATTTCGTATCAGAAAGAGACTTTGATTAACAAAGAACATATTTGATTTGACAATGTATACCTAAACACAACTGACACTGTACCTACAAGAGACCATTAAACTACTTCGCACCAAACGAATGGCTACAGTGCAATAAACAACGCTACAAAACCACAACCATACTACCAATTATCCTGTACCAGACATTAGTCGAACAATCTAACTTTTAGTCATTCTTCTTGTCATTTCGATGACACTTTTCCATGGAGTGACAAACATGACCATAACGTTTTCCATCGGTTGCCCCAATTGCCCCCCAAACTCCCCCACCCCACCATTCGCACTTCACCGTCCCATTCCATTTCCTCCCACTGTACGCCATACAGTTCTCCATCCCACCCAGAAGATCTAGATCAAGATCAACTCCGAAGCAGCACAAGGAAAACAATTTCCAATTACTGCAACTTCACCCAACGTAACCACATTTATTCATCTCATAAACGCAACCACCTCTCTTCTTTCGTTTAACACCACCTCTTCCCTGGAGCAACGCGCTAGATACGTTTCGTTCCTAATTCGGACGTTATCTCGTCAGGGAGCACACGTGACTCACTGATAAGGCAGCTCAGCGGTAACGTTTTGCAATTGCATTATTTATTTAGGTGATTCTTTCTCAATTGAAAGGAGAATTGTTCCGTGGTGGGTTTAAAGTATAGTTTTATTCGTTAGTCTTGACTCATCTAATTTTGACGCATTGAATGATGACTCAAGGGTCAAATAACCAAGTCAAAATTCATAAAGTGTAAGTATCATAATATACGACTACGTCTAGTAAGTTCTAGGGTTGATTCATCGAGGGCTCTGTTTGTACAAGGATAGCTACGTGTGAACAGTAGCGGGAGGTTAAGTTTTGTTTACCAATGGCATGCTTCGGTCGTCTCATCTATGCTGTCTATTATCTAAGTTATTCCATTCAATCTCAAGTTTCCAATGGAAGTTTAGTCCAATACTCGATAAACTTTACTGCCCGATAGTATTAGCTATATCTCATGGCTTGGATGATATTTGTCCAATTTTGAACCAGATAGTGTGGTATTGATATAAAGTGAAGTGTCATCTTCCCGACCGCCAACCACACGGTTCCAGTAGGAGTTACTTAAATGTGGAGATACATAATAGCTTTCGTCCTCATATTTCCTGGTATAATTAAAAAAATAGATCAACCCCAACATTGACACATTACTAACATCTAGTCATATAACACCAAAAAAGGGCCACCAACTAGGCACAGCTTCCGCCACGTGGAAGAAGATTAAATCGTTAAACAAATCTGCCAAACAATCCAACGGTACCAATGGTGCCAATATTTCCCACTCCGCAAATTCCAATCTTCATGCAAATTCATTCGACTCCAATTCCGATGATGAACTCTCAACTGAATTGGAAGATGAATTGATTATTGATTATACCGACAATGGTGATATCGTCATAGTATACAAAAAGTTAAAATTATTAGAGATTTGGACCGTCAATTCCGAAGGGGATTGTTTAAACTTGACAAACCAATTTAATTTAGGCGATGATAACAATTCGCTTATTAGCTTTAAGATTATTTTGCTGGATCGTTATTTACTCATTAGTCAAGATGAAAACCGCAAGTTCGTTTTGAGTATCTATTCTTGTTCAGGATGTGAAAAGTCCGTAGATTTACCCATAATTTTACAATCTCTGAGCAAATTTTCCATCAAATCCAGTTACAATTATATCATAATTGGTAACGATCAAGGGTTGCTTTATATTTACAATCAAGACTTGACTCCGGCAAATTCTTTAAACAAATTGATTAACATTAAAAAGGAATCTTGCAACCCTGTATTATCCAAGAATAATAAGGCAAATTTGATTACTGACGAAGAAATCACTTTGCAAACCTCGGTGCATTCGAAAAACAATGAACCTATCTTTGAAATAATTGATAGTTGGCTAGTTTATAGTCCAACAAAATTGGAATATTTACATCTAAAGGCAACCAATAATACTTCGAATGATCTAGAATATCCAGATCCTTTCAAGTCCTCCCAGGAGAAAATACCTCCAAAATCAAGTATGTTTACCCCAGTGAAGTTACCTCAACGAGGTTCACTTTTAAACCGGGTATTATCTACTTTTTCCAACACTGCAATTGATGGATTATTTAAAATCTCCGCTTTAACGGTAAAGAATTACAAAAAAAATCAAGTTCCGGTAGACGTTTCTGTTTCTTTAAACTCTATATCTAAAGGAATATCAAATTTACTCTATAGTACGGCGTCTTCCACTGCAAATTCAATTCAAAAACAAGTTTCATATTTCAAACCGAATGATAACCATTTAATCAAAATTATTGATCTTTCCAACGATAAAGTATTAGGGGTTTTCAAAGCTCCAGGAGGAGTTAATAACTTATCGTTATCTCCATATGATCTTCAACTTATACAAACCAACATAAAGGGAGATATTTTTTACATGTGGGATTTGTACAAGTTGCCGCAAGAATTATCACTAATTGGTAAATTTAACAGGGGGAAAACAAGTGCTATAGTTGAGGAAATATTCTGGTTTATTAATTATCATGAAGCAAATACCATTGACAAGACTGGAAAACAAACGACAATTACGGGAAACAACAGTGGGTTTGGATGCATCACCAAAGCCACTGGTTCAGTTCATTGGTTTAATACCAACTATTTATCAGGTAGTTCGGACAATTTCCCTAATAGCTATGCTACGTCGAAAGAGTTCAAGGATTTTCACGACTCTTGGATTCTATCATCTATTGGAGCAAAAAAGATAATTCCATTACCTAGAAATGGTCATAGAACTCGTCACAATGAAGCACTCCCCAGAATGATAAACCAACTAGCAGTGTTAGACAATAAGAATCAATTGAAATTGGTCAGCACTTTGAACGGATCATATATGTATAAATACGATTTACCAAGAGTACCCGTGAGCAGTGAATCTGCGGTGGAAGCCATTGGCGATGGAAGTTTGCAACATGCTACCCAGAATGAAGAGAATGTATACTTGTCCAGCTCCAAGAATAATTCTAAAACAAGTTTGGAAGGTAAACCTAAAAAAGACAGCAAGAGCAGGAATAAGAATAAGAATTATGATAGCACTGATCCTATCGATTCAAAGCGCGATAATCCGTTAAGTCAAGCCGAGATTGAGACTTGTAGTCCATTCTTATATTTGATCAATAATAACAATATTGAATTCGCAACTTATGAAGGTGATGAATTAAATTACGACAAAGGATTTGGCAATAGCCTTTCCATTAAAATTATAAAGCCATTTGACAAACACAATGGCCATTTGCAACCGAGAACGAACGAATCGACCCAAAATTTATTGAAAGGATTAGTTATTGATTCTAACGCAGTAGAACAGCTTGAAGAGCAAGCATAACGACAAATAAAACAATATTAGAAAATTAAAAATTAAAAAAATGGTATGGGTAGGATATTTAAATTAGATAAGACGATGCTTGATATCGTCAAGGTGGATAATGTTGAGATTTCAAAATTGGTAACTATGCTGGTATTTCTTGCCAGCATATCAAATAGGAATCAAACATTATTAATAATAGAAAATAATGATACAATTACATGAATGATAACAATACAAGGAAGCTTATAAATTAATACAAGTGAAAAATTTCAATTGTGGGGAAAACCTATACTAGTAGAACTGTAAGCAAATGAAGTTAAGCCTACAGTAGAATGGTAGCACCGCTTAATGGCAAATCAGTGTAGTCTATGGCACTTTAATTGGTACCAAGGAGATAGGAGAATGCTCAGTGCAAGTCAGTAGTCCAAGCTGTCCATTACATTGTTCCAGTTTATAGATAACAGTGCGTGTCTTTTTTTTTGACATAATCTGAAGTCAAATCGGGACAATTAGAGAATCAGTAACACCAGGTCGTTGTAATAGCTAGCGAGCGTGCGACCTAATGGAGAATGATAGAGACTAACACTATTGGATGAGTGCTGTTCATATTAAGGGTTTGCGGAGGCTGAATTATGACTTATATTAATTTACATAATTATAGTATACATTTAACTAGATGAGTTACCATTATATTTATCAAAAATATGAATGGATTCGAGAATGTTTGATAATGTTCTAATCTCGAAATAATTCAAAAGATTAATCTTAATAATTCCAAAATGGCTCCCCCACAAATTAAAAACACTAAAAGAATAATCCAGGTGGAACTAATAGGGAACTCAGTTTTGGTTTTGTTTGGTTTTGCTTTCCCCCAGGAATTTGTTATTTTTTTTTCAAATTTAGCATTGGCAGCTTTTTGTTTTGGGGTTTGAATGGCCTAAAGTTGTTAGTTTCAGGTGTATTATGTGGCCAAATCAAGGAAATGTTAGAGTGACACATCATCCTGTCATATCTTGGTTTCAGAGCTGTTCTCCCAGTGAATAGGCGATTTGGTAGTTTCGATATTCTTGCCCATTAAACTCACCTCGTACAAGGTAACAGTCTACAAATTATACTTTCACTACTCAATTAGAATTCCCGAGGATCTTACTCTTTCCCACTCTAGAGTTACCACTCTGCTGGATTTGCTTCGCCATTGGTTTCAATAGGTCAGTCTACCAGATCCACAAATGTGCAATGTCTCACGATCAAATCGCAACATAGAGAACAATGATCTGCTAGATCGAAAGTACCGTTCGAATCCACCATACTCCCAGTGCTCTCTTTATTGCATCCAACTCTCTTTCCTTTATCTTTTAGATACATACCATTTTCGTATTGTTCACCTAATGGAAAATGATACAAGATACAATTCAGTATACGTGTTGTATAGGTGTACCATTATTTCGGTCCTGCAGATACGTCGAATCACGAAAAGCTTGCAAGCTGAATGAAGAACGGAACAAGTTTCCAGCTGGAGCTGTAGGAATCGCTTTCCAGACTTCAGGTATGTACAATGCAAAAATTGTCTGCTTTAAGTTATCGAATTCCCTTGAAAAGTGTGGTTTGTACTTCTAAATAAACTGGAAGAGAGCAAATGTTACTAGAAGCTTGTTGAAATATGGTGGCTCACTTCATAGTGCTAGTGGCTCATCACAAGTAGTTCCAGAAGAAATCATTGATCTTCTCCATAACCTTTTCCAGTAATACATTGTATTAGTCACCGTCTATTTAAACTAAATGATAAAAAGTAAAGCTAGCGCCGCCCGGTTTCGATCCGGGGACATCAGGGTTATGAGCCCTGCGCGCTTCCACTGCGCCACGGCGCTTTACTTCTTTCATTTTTGATGGTGTAAATATGGAAGAGGCATACTTTTGAAGATATTCTTAAGAAGTATTCTTAGCTAATCCATTTTCTATGGATTCCTAAAATTAAAACTTCCCAGCTGTCTGGATTTTTAAACTTATTATTCTGTATTTTAGCTTGTAAGGGTGATGAAATTCAAAAAGTATATGGGTTTGGCTGAGAAGATTCCCAATCAACTCTAATGCAATTATATCTCCTAAATATTCTTAGATTGAAAATATAATTCCAAGGATGGTTATCTGACATACACCTAATAATTGGATTGCATGATCACATATATTACAAGCTATATTCAGTAATACTTTAAAAAAAGGTTATGATTCCAATTGAGAGGCAGAAGAATGGGGTTTTAAAATAATTGTGAGTATTACGTTTCGTAACAATGAAAAATCAATTAATAACATTACCGCTTTTATTTTTACTGCAACCATTACTTCCTCATTGTCAATTAGTGGTTCATTAACACATTATTATTTGCCTTTTTTTGATTATTTCAATTGCACCTATTAATACTTGTACCTCTAGATTAATTATTGATATACCGTTGTTTCCATTTTCAAATTTTGAATATATTTTCATAATTTATATGACCGTAGACTTGCGGTAAGGGTAGGCTCTTATAATTAAGAACTATAACAAAACTATCCCTTTCATCTTATTTTTAATTATTGGCAATTCCACTTTGACTGTGGATGCAGAATTTAGTTAATTAGACTATTAAGCTTCTATTTCAAAATTAAGTTTTGACTCAAATTGGATATTAGTAACAATGTTACCTTAGCCCTAGGATTAATACTTATTCTTCGAAGAGTGTAATTATGAGGTGATAAGTACAAGCGAAGAAGTAATTAAGGTTGCATAATAAAAATTGGAGTCAACGTGACAGTCTGCCAATCAAAATCGCCAAAATCGTTGGGGGAATTAAGATTGTGTTATGTGGATTCACTTTTCCGGCGGTTTCTTGCAATTCCTGTGGATATTGACGTTTTGCGAATATAAATTTTAGTGAAAGAATGCCACTATTATTTTATTCGCAATCGTGGCTGCAAAAAAAAAATTCTTGGGCACTCAAATTTTTGCAGCCAAAATTACTTAAATAGTTCGGCTATCTGATGTAATTGAAGGAAGAGAAATATAATTCAGTATTAATCGAACCACTTTGAACTTGATAATATGGGGATAGGCTGGAGAAGAACAAGTAACAGTTCTCAAACTGAAGAGAATGAGAAAGATATCAAGAATAATGATGTTGTTGAAGAAATCCTGGTAGATGCAGAATCATTGAGTTCATATGGGAGTGATCACATATTCAAAGACCCTGTGGTTGCCGAACATTATAGAGAAGTTTATGAAAAAAGTCAATATGAGTGTCGGCATCTTTTTGATCCAGAGTTGACTTGGACAGAAGAGGAGGAAAAGAAAATTACTAGCAAAAATGATTGGTATGTGTGTTTCTGGGCTCTTATCATGTTCACTGCTTTAGATTTTGATAGAAGTAATATTTCCCAGGCTCTTTCAGATAATATGCTTGGTAATTTACATTTGACTACGAATGATCTTAATACCGGCCAAACTATCAATTTAATTTGCTTTCTTGCAGCTGAATTACCTTCGCAATTAATATCGAAGAGAGTTGGTCCAGATCTTTGGGTTCCCACACAATTAGTTCTATGGAGTATAGTTTCTATTTCTCAAGCTGCTATTAAAAACAAAACAGGCTTTTTCATTACAAGAGCGTTATTAGGACTTTGTCAGGGTGGGTTTATTTGTGATGTTTGTTTATGGTTGAGTTATTTTTATACCTCCAAAGAATTACCATTTAGAATGGGAATCTTTTATATCGCTAATCCAATGACAACAGTGTGGTCAAGTTTACTTGCTTTGGGCTTATTAAAAATTAAATCGAACACAATTAAGGAAGGTTGGAGATGGTTATTCTTAGTAGAAGGGGTATTAACTTTAGTTATTGGTATTGTATCATATTTCAAAATGCCTGCTTCAACAGTGCAAACAAAGACTTGGTTTAGGAAGAAAGGATGGTACACAGATAGAGAAGAGAAGATTTTAGTTAACAAGGTTTTACGTGATGATCCAACTAAAGGGGATTTAAACAATAGGCAAGCAGTTCTGGTCAAGGAATTGCTTAGGGCTGTGGTTGATTACGATATGTTGTGGATTTATTTCTCTAGAATTCTAATTGATATAGGTACTTCACCAACGTCTGGTTATTTAACAATTGTATTGAAAAAATTAGGTTATTCTACTGCAGAAACTAATGCCTTATCAATTCCTTATAATGTTCTCACTGTCATTACCATGCTATTGACCACTTACTATTCTGAAATTTTAAATACCAGGGCATTTATGTTAGCTCTGACACCAGTGTGGATATTCATTACGTTGCTCGCTTTACGGTTATGGCCAAATGCTCAAATTGACAAATGGGGTACTTGGGCGCTATTAACAGTGGCATTAGGACATGCTCCATCTTGGCCGCTAACAATTACTTGGTGTTCGGCCAATTCCAACTCGGTTCGAAACAGAACTGTTTCAGCTGCGGTGGTTAATATGTTTTCTCAATCTGCTGCGATAATTTCTGCAAATATTTATAGAGCCGATGATGCTCCTAAGTATCATAGGGGGAACGTGGTGTTAATTTGTGTTGCAGCTGTAGCATTTATTCAAGTTTTACTCGCAAGACAGTGGTTTATCTATAGAAACAAGCAAAAAGACGCACAATGGAACATATTAACAAAGGAAGAACAAGAAGATTATATTAGAAATACTACCGATAGAGGTAACAAGCGTCTTGACTTCCGATTTGTTTATTAACTTAGTTCTAATCGAGAAGAAAAGGAGCCATTTGTATAGGTGAAGAAACGTTTAAATTATTGATTAGTTTTATGTACATTAATCACTTTTCGTTATTAGTAAACTACTGCATCAACTACATGTACCATTAGCTAATCATGTACAACGGAATTATGTGGGGATGTGGGAAAATAGGCAAAGTTATCTCCGAGTGATCTTCGTGGTTCGGCGAATAATCTTAGCATCGTAACTCCATCTATTTTCACCAAAAATGCAGAATGAATAATCAAATTGCCTTAGTAAGAGCTGTTTGATCTCACCTGTTAGCTTCTCCAACTACTGTCCAATTTCTATGAAAGAGCGGAGTATCGCCATACTCGTCCTCTGATTATTGTCCGTTATAGGTAAATTTTTCGTACAATGGTTTTACACATTATAGGCAAAAAATGGAATATTCGGCAATGGAATGGATTGATCCTTTTATGCATATTGCGGTGTTGCTGCAATTACTGTCTGTTGCATAAAATACCTTTGGAAGGTTCGTAGTTCAATTTCCTACTCAGACGTAGATTAATGTAAGCAAACATCACCAGTTGCACCATAACACTGTAACTATAAATAAACTGCGGAGTTCCTGTTGCCATTTAGTTGGAATCTTACCGACTTGGACATGTTTCTGTCCTGCGTCGTGATTTCACAGGAGGGTTACATCTTTGCCGAGGCTCTTGCCAATTATATAAATAGTATGGGGAAGTCGCACCTTAGCTAGATAAGGTAAAACTTTAGCGAATCAAAATGGTAGTATTATCGTTATTTAATGAAACAACGAAGCATATTGATGACTTAATTGCTAACGTACGTTTTGAGGAAGAAGATATCTATACCGCAGTTGAATTGCCTGGATCATTAGAAAAAGGTTACTCTGGGGTTTATAGAAACGCATTTTCCAAAGATGGATTGATTTCTACTCCTCACTCAAGTTTGACCACCTTGTTTGATTTATTTCAACATTCCATTTCCAGAAATTCTAGCTTTGGTGGATTTGGTCATAGAGAAAAATTGGCCGATGGTAAATTTGGTGATTATCAATTTCAGTCATATGCTAAGATAAGAGAAAGAAGAGATAATTTCGGTGCTGGGGTGTTTTACACGTTATTAAATAATCAATATTTGAATGATTCAGAAACTCATAAAAAAATCAAGTATAATCCTAATATGACGGAAACTCCATTTATCCTTTCGTTATTTTCAGCTAATAGAAGTGAGTGGGTCATTTGTGATTGCGCCTGTGTTGCTTATTCTATAACCAATACCGCGCTTTACGAAAGTTTAGGTCCAGAAACTACTCAATATATCTTAAATTTGACTGAATCTCCGGTAGTTGTTGCTTCAAAAGATAAATTGAAATTATTGATTGATGTGAAGGCTAAATATCCAAAGGAATTGAGTGCTTTTATTACTCTTATTTCCATGGATCCATTGGACTCTTCGAACCCTCAAGATGTCGAGTTAATTCGTTTGGGTGCAGCCAATAGAATTGCTGTGTATGATTTCCATCAAGTTGAACAATTTGGTGAAATGAACCCATTGGCTTACATTAAGCCAAATCCAAAAACCATTTATTCTTTATCTTTTACTTCTGGTACCACTGGTGCCCATCCAAAAGGGGTGGTGTTAACCCATGAAAATGCTGTTTCTGCTATCACCTTTTGTATTTCTCAAAGTCCTTCAATTGATGACCCTGTGGTTTATTCATTTTTACCGTTGGCTCATATTTATGAAAGAATGAACATTCAATATTCTATCTTTAGAGGTGCGAGAGTTGGATTTCCCCAATCTGCTTCACCTTTGACTTTGATGGATGATGTTCATGCATTAAGGCCCCATTTCTTAGCTTTAGTACCAAGAGTATTCACCAAGTTAGAAGCTGCTTTGAAAGCTCAAACTATTAATAATGAAGAAAAACCGCTCTTGAAGAATTTATTCACCAGAGCTATTAATAAAAAAATGGAACTTCAAGCTGTTGCTGATGGTGCAAGTGGTAGTCATATCGTTTATGATAGATTAATCAATTTATTACGTAAAAAGATTGGATTCGATAGATTAATTGGTGCCTCTACAGGTTCTGCTCCAATTGCTCCTGAAACTATTAAATTCGTCAAGGCTGCATGCGGTATTGGTTTATCTCAAGGTTATGGATTAACTGAATCCTTCGCAGGTATTTGTTCGTCTCCAAAGTTTGATTCCAATCCTGGAAGTTGTGGTGCTATTGCCGTCACTACAGAAATGAGATTGAAAGAAATTCCTGAAATGAATTATTATGCTAATGACGAATGTGGGCCAAGAGGTGAATTGTTGGTCAGAGGACCACAAATCTTCCAAGAATACTATAAAAATCCAGAAGAAACTGCAAAGGCTCTTGACGAGGATGGCTGGTTCCACACTGGTGATGTTGCAAGAATTGATCCAAAAAATCACAATAGAATCTTTATTATTGATAGAGTAAAAAATTTCTTCAAATTAGCTCAAGGGGAATATATTACTCCAGAAAGAATTGAAAATATATATTTAGCTTGTTATCCTTATGTTCAACAAGTTTATGTTCATGGTGAATCTTTGCAAACTTACTTGGTTGCAATTATTGGTTTAGATGAAGCTTCAGCCCCAGCTTTATTGAACAAATTATTTGGAAAAACTTTCAGTAGTAAAGAAGAGATTGTTGAATTCTTTAAAGATGCCAATAATAGAAGTCAATTGCTTCGTCATATGAATGAATCTATTACTGGTAAATTAGTTGGTTACGAAAAGATTCACAATATACAAGTTAGTTTCAATCCGTTAACCGTTGAAGACAATGTGGTCACTCCTACGTTTAAAATTAAAAGACCAATTGCCGTTAAACATTTCAAAACTAGTTTAGATGGATTATACTCTGAAGGTTCACTTCTTAAATCTAACAAATTGTGATTGTATTTATAGTGTTATTTGCCTACTATATATTATATACTTAGAACTTTTTTAAACATATTTATATGGATTCATAATCCCCTTAGGGTCGTAAAGGTTTTTTATTTGTTTAATTAATTTAATTTCCACCTCATTTTTAGAATAACCGATATAGTTTTTCTTTTGGAATCCTAAACCATGTTCAGCGGAAATCGAACCTTTCTTTGATTGAATCCATTCATAAACAAAAGGTTCCAAGACAGATTCAATTTCTTTAGAATATTCCCTAACACAAACATTCAAATGTAAATTTCCGTCACCAAGGTGACCATAACCAATAGCTTGTAAAACTGGTTTTGTTTCGTCATCCATGCTGATAATTCCTGCTTCGGCCAATCTTTCGTTTGTAGCCTCAACTAAAGCATATAGTTCTGGAAGAGGAATGGAAACATCATATTTAAATACACCACCTGCAGCCGTCGAAGCTTCAGGAATCGATTCTCTCCAACTCCATAAATTTTTCAATTGAGTTTCATCCTGTGCAATAATCCCATCATCTACCAAACCTTCTTCCATGGCATTTCCCAAGAAAGTTTCTAACTTTTCGTCATCGTGCTCTTTATTTGATCCTGAAGTTTCAATTAAAATGTAGAAAGGATACTCGCCTGATTCGATAGGATGGTCTAGTTTCAAGTGATTGGCTGTGATTTTTTGTGAGGCACCATCCATAAATTCAAAAGCAGATAAAATTTCTGATAATTCTTTGCGAGCTCCAACGAAAACCTTTTGAACAGCTTCATAAGAAGACACCGCTAAAAATGCAACATTCTGTGATTGAGGTCTTGAAGGACATAAAATAGAAACACCGGTAATGATACCAATAGTACCTTCGGAACCAATAAATAATTGTTTTAAATCGTATCCGGTATTATCTTTTCTTAAGGAATGCATTGAGTCATAAATGGTTCCATCCGGTAATACCACTTCTAAACCAAGAACACTTCCGTGCAAGGAACCATATCTCAACAATCTTAACCCACCGGCATTAGTTGCTACATTACCTCCTACATGACAGGAACCTTTTGCGCCTAAATCCAAAGGGAAAATATAGCCGGCGTCGGCTAAATATTGATCAGCAGTTTCTAATATAACTCCAGCGTCACATTTTAAGATTCCTGACACTGAATCAAACGATCTAATATTGTTCATATTAGCAAATGATAAGATTATCTCATCAAAAATAGGATTGGAACCACCTACCAAACCAGTGTTACCACCTTGTGGTACCACAGCTAACATCTTTTCGTTACAGTATTTCAATATTTCAGACACTTGGCTTGTAGTCTTAGGTTTCAAAACCAATTTCGACTGACCTCTATATTTTCTCATCCAATCTTCATTGTAGAATAGTAAATCGTCCTCATTAGTAATTAACCCTTGAGGAGTTAAAATTTGCTGGAAATGCTCCAAATCGCTCTTATCCAAGCTTTTGTATTTACTATCACGCTGAACCTTGTTTGCGTAAGTTTCACTGGTTAAAGCTACAGATTTTGAATAGTTGACTCGGGGTAAACGAGAAATTGTGACTTTTGATAATTGGAATGCGTTTTTGAGAGTGCCATTACAACTCTGTACAGCTGTAGCACTTCTGAGTACTCGAAACATCATGGATATTTGTTGTTAGCCACAGCAAAACTATTGCAATAGTTATTTTGCAAAAGTAATAAATTATTAATATTCACTTGACTCACAGTCAATTTGATGTATACAGAACTCCATCGATCGAGAAGAATCACAATTCATAGGTCCAACTCGATGCCACTATTGTGGTAACTGTTAGCAAATCAATAGAAAGGGTTTGTATTTGACTTTAGTATACTATCGGCTGATAATCGTTTATGATATCGTCAAACTTTTATAGGACCGTTCTCATAAATAATTTGTCTGGTGTAGGTCCTCCCTGACCCTTGGGCCCTTTTGTAAACGAAGTAGCAGTAGTGTCATGTATGTGCTGTAATGGAGAACTGATTCGTGGGATGTTTCTTTCGATGTACATTAGCTCAACACAGTATTTTTGACGCTATATGGAGTATGGTGTTGGTGGTAGTTGATTAATTGAATTTTGTTTAAATATTAAGCTGCAAAAAAGGTTATGCACTACATCTCAACTAACCAACTTCGACAACTTCTACTTCATTCCAGTATTAACTTGGACGTTACACCATTCTACTATACTGTGCAACATGATTCGAGGTCAGTGGAAGGTGGGCATTGCAGAAAGTAATATTTTGTGGTGTAAGGCGATATTAAGCGGTGTATAGGAAACGAGTAATACCACGAGCAAGATTCTGTTAAGAAATGGGGTTGAAAGCGGATCTGCTATCACTGTCGAAATTTTTGTAGGAAATATTCCTCAAAATTTAGTTCAAATAAAGATTTTAGGATTACTGGATAATGATTCAATCTTTTTAACTCCTCTGCAGATTTTCACTTGGTATTTCATATCGGTATTTATGTTGTTTTTATGAGTAATAGTAGTTGATGGTACAAAACCCACCACATATCGGAATCCTGGTTTGAGCAAACCATGAAGCTCAAATGCAGAAGAAAACCCGGTATTAAACAAAAGCAGCCTAATACTAGCCATTTACAAATCTACTTGATAACTAATAGTTTAAAAGAGATGAACTGTTTTTTGATCTGTATTCACATTGTGAACCAACGTGTTACTAGATTTGTAATACCAGTTTATCATGAAGTGCAGATTCTCAACTTTATGCAAAAAGGAAAAATCTAACGCTATTTATTTCCATCTGGGTAAGTGTTAACAGAAATGAATATAATATGATTCATGATGAACTAGGTTTTCATTTTGTTAACTCATTAAGATTTGTACATCTGAATAGAATAATGAGTGTCTTCGGAAAAACTGTTACATACTAGCTTTCTTTGCAGCAAATTTCATGTACACACATGTCAGGACCCTTGCAGCAATGCCACATGATGCATACTGTTGTTAGCCTTGCGCAAGACTTGAGATTAGTTGGATTTACAATAGTACGATAGAAGCTAGTCTTACTAAGTTAATATGTAACTATGTCGTTTGATTATTATAAAGCTGAGCGGTATCAAAGTTGTTAGTTATTTTTCTAAGTTTTTCAAAAAGAAAAATTAATGAAAATACACTTGTTAAGAGTTTGTCCCTGATTCATATCCTGCCCTAGTATCACTAAAATAGATATCTGCTGTACTCGTGGAAATGTACCGCTTCAACTAACATTATGAAGCACGTTGCTCGTCGGAGTAGTACTGGCAAAGTTTAACCTATCGCACTGGAAAGTTGGCTGAAGTAATTATTCCATTCAATGTGTTGTGCGTTCTAAAAAGTATTGTTCTATGAGCTGTTTCATTTTAGAATATCAGAGGGGCACATCGTTGTTGTCGTCTAGTCGTGCATGTATCTTTAACCTTTTGTGATTTATCTAGAAACTTTGAAATAATTTTTACTTTGATGTTGCACTAGGAATAGAAATATGACCAAAGTAAATGATATTGATCTTGAGTAACACTTTATACCACTTTACTGGTGGTATATTTTATTTCTACAATCTACAAAAATATTTTATGCATCCGATGAAGCAAAATAATTTGCCTAGAAGTTTGGGTGCAAAATATTGGATAAGGTTTAAATTAAAATTTTGAAAAAGGATTAGACTGTTTCCGACTCGACTAACTTTATTCTGGTTGAAATAGATATTGGCAACAGAACCATATTTTCACCACGTTGTGACTTGCAAATTTCTTTCATAAAAAGGGTTCAATTCTTGCAAGTAGAAAAGTTTGATATTAATTAAATTTGGTTCAGTCTAGTAATGTCAAATAATAATCCAGATATAAAAGAAGATACTGTTGTTGAAGTGACAAGCAGTACTCCAAAAGTATTCAATTATGATTCGGAATTGAGAAAACAACGTTATGGTACTGGAGCAAAATTAAAGGATATATTAATTATTCTTGCATCAGGGTTTGCTTTAATCTCTGATGGTTATCAAAACAGTATCATGACAATGATGAATCAAGTATTCACCATTATGTACCCAAAACAATATACAGCGTCTATGAAGACCAATGTTTCCAATGCGTCCTTGATTACAACAATTTTTGGTCAAGTTGCAATTGGTTTCACATCTGATTATATTGGAAGAAAATGGTCTATTATCACTGGTACTGTCTTTTTAATCTTTGGTACTTGTTTAGCTGCTGCTTCTCATGGAAAGACAATTGACGGAATGTTTTGGATGTTAATTGTAGCCAGAGGGATTACTGGGTTTGGAGTTGGTGCCGAATACCCTGCATCGTCAGTATCAGCTTCTGAAGCTGCAAATCAATCTATTAAAAGGAGAGGGGGTGCTTTCATTTTATGTACTAATTTACCACTTTCTTTTGGTGGTCCATTTGCATTAATTATCTTCTTAATTGTTAACAAAATATGTGGAACTCACCTAGATGCTTTATGGAGAACAATATTTGCAATTGGAGCTTTTTGGCCATTATCTATTATCTATTTCAGATTAAAATTAGCCACTTCAGAGTTATATAAACGATCTGCTATTAGGAAAAGGGTCCCGTACGTATTAGCTATCAGATATTATTGGAAAAGGTTGATCGGTACTTGTGTTACCTGGTTCTTGTTTGATTTTGTTTCATTTCCAAATGGTATCTTTTCAGCCGGTATTATAGCAAATGTTATTCCAACTGATGAATCTAAGAATTTGCAAAAGATTGCCGAATGGAGTTTGTTATTAGGGGTGCTTTCTCTACCAGGAGTATTTATCGGAGCCTATTTAATGGATGTGATTGGTAGAAAATATACTATCATGATGGGATTTAGTGGATACATTGTCTTTGGATTGGCAGTTGGATTAGCTTATGACAAAGTTACTAAACATACTGCTTTATTTATTGTGTTGTATGGTTTGATGATGACGTGTGGTAATCTAGGACCAGGGGACGGTATGGGACTTATTTCCGCCGAATCATTTGCTACTCCAATTAGAGGAACCTGCTATGGTTTTTCAGCAGCCATTGGTAAAGTGGGTGCTGTTGTTGGAACTGTTGCATTTACTCCAATTCAAACTAATTTAGGTAAAAAATGGACCTTTATCATTGCTGCTTGCTGTGGTTTAGCAAGTATTATAGTTACGTATATCTTTGTTCCACACTTGAAAGATGATGATTTATTGGAAGAAGATATTAAGTTTAAAAATTATTTGCTTAAACATGGTTGGGATGGTGAATTCGGTAATGGTGAAGAAATTACTGATGAAGAAATGAGATTTGACAAAGACTCTTCAGATGGATCGATCGATTACAAGCCGATCTAAGGCTTTCCCAAGAGAAAACGTACTTAAATTATATAGATTCTTTATAATATGATTTAGTACATGGCGATTATATTTCATTCAAGCGTAATTTTGCATTCCAGTTTCAAGGTGGCACATCTAGATATGGGAGTTTTCGTTTAAACCATGAGACAAAATACTGCCACAATAGCGTTTTCTATAGATTAAAGTGTACGCAGATATATAATATGGTGGAACTAATTCGATTTGCTGCTTGCAATAACAATTAAAAAGTGCAATCCAATGTTTACACTATCAATGAATTCAACTCCAGGGAACTCTTTGGCCAACTTTGTTTCGAGGCCCGACATTCCAGCGCAACCTAATAGTACCGTAGCCGCATCTTTTGGCAAAAGAGTTTTGATCTTGTGGCAGATTTTAACAAAATTTGACGTTTCTCCAAGATTTAAAACAGACACATCTAGCCCTTTTGTTTCATAGAATTTTCCATGAGGGAAAGTATCGACACCCAAAATATCCTTAATTGACTCATCTAATACTTTCTCCCATTCATTGACACTTGTTATCACTATCAGTTTCCCTGGTTTACTGATAGCATACAAAATAGTAGCTTGCATTATGCCAAGTATTGGCTTCGTAGTATGTTTAGCCAATTCGGTGATAAGTGGATGATCGCTATAACAGCAAACTAAAAAACCATCAAATTTGTCTTGTAAATTCCGTTGTAAAATGTCTTTTAAACATACGTCACTTGATAACTGACTGTTTGTCGTAACAATCTCCTTTGGAGAATCAGACGGTCCAGTATAGAACTCAAGCTCAACATCTACTGGAGCCCTCAAAATGGACTTTAAATTGTCTGAAACCAGTAGCGACGAATTTGGATTAATAACTAAAAGCTTCATATTATCCAATGGTATGAGAAGGTTGATTAATACTGACACAATAATAACGCTTTTGCTTTTTTGAAAAATCGATATCGTTATCGTTATCATATACGCCGGACATTATGCACCTTTGTCCGAAGTCAATTGACATGGACTCCAACAATGCAAACTAAAGAAATGTGTCTGGTTTATTGTTCACTCTGGAGATTGATGTGGGACTAAATCTGGGTGATCTTTTGTTGAAATAATGATTTTATCAATTGCAATAAGTATCAATATAATTGCGAAATCGGTCCTTGTTCGAGTATCTGACATCAACGGAAACTCCCTATAAGACTTGATTCTCAAGATTGGAGTCGATATAATATATTTTGAGCATTGCTAGATGTCAAATTTAATATTAGCAAACTTAGATTTGTATGAAAATATCATATATTCAGTAACCAAACTTCATTTTTTCTAAATTATTACATTAACATTAACTTGTAGGATATGATATAATTAACTTGAAACAGTACTCACTACTCCTCTAACGTTATGCATCTTGATTCCTCAAGTATTTCATGCCAGCGGAATAACGGCAGAGCTAAGGTTTATTGTTGCATTCACATGGCTGCAAAAACTATCAACATTTCTCCCTGGAAACACAAAATGTAAAAGTATGACTTGAGTCTTCTTTCATAGCCATTTGTATACTTGTAATATTTCCCAGGAACAAGATATTAGTAAGTTACCTTACTTAAATTTATTGTTCTTTGACTACAATGAACTTGGATAGATTTCGACTATACTTCCACTTCTCGCTCAATTTTGGAGCATATTTCACAAAGATTTCGCCCAATTTCTCCTAACATATGTTGGCTCATGTTATAGTCCATGGTTTCCTCACTATCTCTATTTTTCCTTCATTACTGCCATTTCTTGATTTTGGTTTTCAATTGATTTGGTGATGAGGAAAAACCGCGTAGTGAAATATTTATAACCAACTATGAAGTTATTAAGAATCGTCAACATATGTCGTTTGTGGGAGTAATTGATTCGCAGAAGAGCCAGAAGATCTGGTCTCGAGCCATTATGTCCATTGCGTCAATTTCAGATCAAATCAAGTTCATCATCACTGGAACTTCCCTTAGTATTTCTGCCATTAACGCTGCCAATACTTCGCATGGAGAGATTGAATTCAATGGGAAATTCTTCCATGAATTTTGCATGGATTTTAGCAATATTCTCCCAGAAGGTTACCAAGAAGTATATGAGAATCTGCAGCTAGTTGAATCGTATTCTTTTCTATTGAATTCAAAACATTTGTCTACTTTATTTAAGAATTTAGAGAATGATTTAAGTTATATTTGCTTAAAAATTTATTGCAACAAGTTTGCTTCATTGACACAAAAATATAAACTATTTATTGAAATCAAAACGAAAAAGTTAATTATCAAAAAATTCCAAACCAATTACCATCCGATTCTAATCAATAAACTGGAAATAGTAATGATATATAAACAAAGTTTTCAAAATCAACAGCCCCGATATTTCTATTCTCTGGACAAAATCAATTACATCATGATCGATCAATCAATTGCAAAAAATTTCTTAGATATGGTGCCTACTTCTACAGAAGATTTCAAGATAGAGATCAAGGCAGATAAATTATCGTTTTCAGGCTACACAAAACAAATTATAAAGGACAAGGAATACTTAAAACAACCCATGGCTGTGACAATAGGTCTTAGTCTACATGATTTGTTCAGTAGTAACCTCATAAAGGATCCACAAGATTCTCCATCTTCGTATCCTCCATTTAAACAAGCAATTAATTTTAGAATTAAAGATTTTAGAAATTTCATTAATCTATGTAATTCAATCGATAGCGATAAACCTTTTGAAATGTTTTTTAAAACTTCGGGAAATCCTATTTTATTTGAATTGGCTCATGAAAATGTTCTCATTCAATATATCCAAATAACGGCTGATGATGATAACGCAGCACCGCATAAAAATGGTTCCTCGTTGCAAAGTTCTGTAATGATAACCTTGGATGATGACGCTCGACATCAACTATCGTTAAAAGCTCATAAACTCCAGAATATTGAGAATTATGATATTGTAAATAAACCATCATATTCAAAATCACCAGCAATGACTCCCATGGTGTCACGAAGAGCTCCTTCAGAAACTCCTGTAAATAATACCAACCCTTCATCTGAAGCTGGTGATGAATTTATAACTTACGGAAGAGAGAAAACGCCTCAACTGGACGATTACTCCAATAAGCGCCATAAAACTAGTGATTTCTCCCTAACGAATAATTCTTATCAAAACAAAGATTTGGATACCGACTATTCTGATTCCTCGGAAAATATTGATGAAGCTTTGTTAGGTCCCACCCAGATGAATACCAAGCCAAAGTCAATTTTTGATTGAATCCTCGGCAGTTTATTCATTAGGGTTATAGGTTTGCCCAAACTTATCCTTAAGAGAATAGCCATAATTTAAATGCATACTCCATGGTTGGTCGTCTTTAACATATTTCTTTGGAGGTAACATAAAAGGAAATCTTATTGGGGTTTC
Organism: Suzukiozyma sphagnicola; assembly: GCA_030569075.1. Taxonomy (NCBI): domain Eukaryota; kingdom Fungi; phylum Ascomycota; class Pichiomycetes; order Serinales; family Debaryomycetaceae; genus Suzukiozyma; species Suzukiozyma sphagnicola. Next base: position 167,498 of record JAJMJR010000015.1, on the reverse strand, counting down.
ATTTACGTTAATGCTTTCGTCGGTTCCATAACTTGGGACTAATCGTTGCCCAATTTCTGGTATAATAACCACTCCCAATTCATAACTAGATACTTCATAGATATCTGGATTTTCAGTCAAGAATTTGTTTCCTTTGGCACTTCCCCAAGCTTGTTTAGATAAATTGTGACTTCCCATAAACACCCACTTCAACGAGGACCAATTATCACTGTTATCGCAAGCGAATAGCTTCACATGAGGAGGAACAGTTTCTCTACCTGTGACTACTTTTTTGTCTGGCGAACTATTCCATTTTCTCAAATATGGTTTCATATTTTGTTTGTATTGATTTGTATGATTGTGACTGGATGAATAATTGAAATGAATTGCTTGGCCAGCGCCAAAGCCTACATTGGACGAGGCAACTTCCTTTACTGTGGGATAAATGATATGTGGGTGATAGTTGTTAGTTGACTGGTGTTTCTTCGTCGAGCTAGTTCCGGGTTCCAAGAGTTTGAACTGTTTGTTACCAGAGAATATTAGAGGACACAATAGGTGAGTAAAAATGGAACACGTATCCCGGTCTTTCAAAGCAAAGGGATAGGAAATAGATGTGACTTGGGATAATACGTTGAACGATTTAGAATTTTCTTTTGTATTATCAACCAACAAATTATTTCTCTTTAGAATTTGATATAATTTACCATATCCGTATATTTCACTGTCATCTGTCAATTTTGAAAGATCATACTTACCAGGGGTTGAAGCCAAAAGTTCAACCTTCACTGCCAGGAAATCGTACCTTTGTAAGTCTTGAGCCAAAATGTTCAATTTAGGTTTATTATACTTGTTCAAATACTTAATTAAATCGTTTTGAAAGCGTTTACCGGTTAATGTCGTAGTTTCACCAGTATATAGTTTGCCAGATTTCCATAGCATCTGCGTGAGTCCACCTAGATCAAGTTTTGTGTAATTGCAAGTCATAATTACTACTTCTATGTATTTATTGTCTTCAAAATAGTTTATCATCATCTTGGTATGATGAGTACCGAATCTATTGGGAATATCAGCAATAACTTCACATAGATTGAATTTACGTGATATTTCTGAATCTAGCAGCCTTAATATTGTTTCACCCGAAATGAATGTAATAGGAACTCTGTCTTTTACAACATTAGGATGGAATAACGTAAGAACAAATTCCATATCGATGTTGAAATTAAATTGATAAGTTTTGCACAAGTTTGCCTTTCCTAACAAGTTTGACATCATAACTGTGTCCTTGTTGACTTTGGCTAGCAATTCCTCATCATAGCTTGGATTATATAGGAGACGAATTGGAGAGGTTCTGCTCTGTTTGGGCAAAACTACCTCTACAGGGAAACTCTTCTCTTCGAGTGTGCTATCTTCCAGGATCATTATTGGTTTGTCTACAGTTCCTTGGACAAACAGCAGATTAGTATCTGTGGTTTCTTCTACAACAATTGGCGTTTCATTTATTGACATAGTTTCCAGTTTAGTATCCCGTTTAGACTCTTGTTTAGCCTCTTGTTTAGTCCCCTGCTTAGCTTCAGCATCCAATTCTCGAATCAGTTCGGTTTGGCTCTCCATGTTCTCTGTATTTTCTACTTCTAGCACCTCTGGTGATTTCAAATCTGGCACTTCTATTGGCTTTGTCTTCTTCTGCCAATAGTCCCTTGCAGCTAGAAACGCATCTGACCTCTTTTTCGACATGTTCAGCTGGTTATGGTGGAACTTCTCTTTGTTACTGAGTTGTAAAGCGGCCCTTAATCTTGTTTGGTGTGGTGAATTCAATTATCTTTGTATTTGTTGCAGTAGTTTGCTTAATGTTGCTTGATAAAGAGTCTTTTGCAGTTGTGCTGGCGCTACCATTCGATTCTCAAATGGATCAATCCAATGTTTAACTAACTTGTTTGTTTCAAAATTCGATTAAACATGCTGTTGTTAATATTCACGCTTTGGGTATTTGGGCTCTCCGTTTAGCTTCTACTATATCTATTTTCAGCCAATCTCATCTCAATTGCTTGATCTTTGCGCAACCGAATGAGCATTGAAAGCATAGAGAATTTGAAAATTGCCTTTAACGGGAAGAAATGTAGTTTCCCTAGAAACCAGGTTCTCCTTGTGCTTCTTGCTTATCTTCTGTATCTTAACTATCGTTATTCTCAACAACGTGCTGACCCAAACATGTTCCAGCCTCTATCAGAATTTCTACTTAAATCGTATTTTTAAGAAGCAAAAACCGTCTAAATATCACTATTTCCCTAAACCAGTACTCGTATCATCCAATCACCCTCTCCTGCCAACATTGGCTTCAATTGCAATCATTTTGAAGAATTGAAGGTTTTCACGTGATCTAGTCTCTACCTATTTCGGCTATGGCTGTCAAACTGAATTACCACCTACCAACATCTTTCGAGTATTGTACTGTACCACTCAAGTACTGGACTTCTATCAGCCATGACGATTCTGTTCAACTACCAGAATGATGAGATCGTTTCGTCTCCCACGATTATCATCAGTGGAACCACTTCAATTGGCCAAGGGACAATTAGCTTCACGAATAACGAGAACCAAGTATTCCCACCCCAGAATTTCGAAGTGAACAACGGGAACTTTAAAGCTATTGTTCATGTGAGTCAGGGTAAAAACAACTTTGAAGTACAAGTCTACGATAACGGTAGCATTGATGGTTTGGGATTTCCCCAATATAAAGGCAACCCCAGGGTTGCTGATAAGTCCAAGTTATCCATTATATTCTATGAACTCCCAGACAATAAGCCAGTTCATTTGTGCTTAATTGTAGGAAAAGATTCGGTGGGCCAGTTTGATATGCCCTCGTACAAATTACAGCGTGGCGAGCATCCGTCAATTGAATTGGCTGTGAAAAAGTTAAAGGTTATGGGACGATTGTTCCAAGCGTACACTCACGATGAAATGAGGAAAATAGGTTACAGCAATAGGACTTTTCAATTCTCTCAGGAAACCAAATCAAATCAAAGTGTCTTTGGTTACAATGTAGAATCTGCAACTCCGCATCAAGAAATCAAAGTATATGTAGTTTACTCCGATAAATCGGTAGCTGAACTAAGAGATCCCAATCGAGCTCAACAGAAAAGTGACGCTACAGATAAAAATTTCACTTTCAATCATGCTATTGATTTAATTAGATCATATCCTGAAATATTCAAAGAACACGACGAGAAAGGTGGTGCAGTTCAAACTGCTTGTATGTATCTTGATTCAACGTGGGATAAGAGAAATGAAGTGATTTTAGCTCATGCTGCGTTGGGAGGAGGAACCTCCGAGGTGAAAATGGCGGTATTTGGTTCGCATGGGTTGCATTCTTATCCAAATACCTTTCCGCAAGTAACACCATGTTTTCTTGATGCTAGCCATTTATCCAAAAATGAGGTTGCTAATGATTGTAACGAATGTGGTACTTCCTGGGAATGTTTAAACATCTGTGCTGGTGCTTTCTTGCATGAAATTGGACATGAATTGGGATGTCCTCATGAAGTTGATGGTATAATGCTTAGAGACTATGTTAGATGGAATCGGGCATTTATGACTAGGGAATCTCAGTGTTTGAGGACCCAGTCCAACGGCCAAGTAATTGGAGCTAATGGAAATTGGAACGAAGAGTGCCATTGGAATAAATTGGATTGCCTTAGATTCCTTTTCCATGATTCTTTTAGTCTACCTATCGATGACTTTGGAAAAGTGGTTGGTACAACTAGACACCCCGACGAAACTCCGCCTACTGAATATCCGTTACGAGATGGTATAATTGTTAAATCGCCAGTTGGGATATTTAACATTGAAATTGTAACGGCAGATCTCGCTAGATTCAACGTTCCATTCCTACCACAACGATATGGTGGACATGGATTGGTACATAGTTTGAATTTGACTTATGATCAGTTATATCTGGATTTGCGCAGATCCACCAAAGATGCAGATGAAAACTTCTCCATTAGAATTATGTCTTTGGGTGGAGATTTATATATCGATCAATTTAAAAAACGCATTGCCGAGAACAGCTCCAACATTATTCAAGCTTATTTCGGTGGCAAGCAAACTACTGGGTATAAAACTGGTAGATTGGGTGTTGACCAAGACACTTACCAACAAACATTCTTTAATATAAAAACTATTTACAAAGTAAGGATTTTCCATGGAAGTGCTTTGGATGGGATGACATTTTTCTTCACCAGTGAAGATGAACCTCCTAAACCTCCTCCAAGAAACTATTTGAAGAAATTTGCCGGTAAAATTTCAGGACAGGGAAATGATCAACAACCTTTCCTGCAGCAGTTTCAATCGACTATTGGTAACATCAGACCTGGCTATACTGACTTTGAATTGCAACCGGGAGAAACCATTACGAAATTTCATGTGAGAAATGGAGGATGGATTGATGCGATTCAGTTAGAAACCAGCACTGGTCGAAAATCCGATATGTTTGGTAATACTTCCGGCGGTCACTTATCGACACTTGAAGCTCCATCGCCAGAACATACCATCGTAGGAATGTATGGATACTTGGGATCTTGGTTGGTGGGATTAGGTATGATTTATGCCTAGCCGGTTTATAGCTTTAGAAGTAGATTAAATGTATGTTGAACTAGCGTAAACCAAATAACAAGCTTCAGCTGTCGATGCATACCTCCCCATATTGAAGAAAATCACTTAGTCATCTAGTTGCCTTTCAATAATCTTATCTCTAGCTTGATTATATTCTACAGGGAACCTATCTATGATATTCTCATATTGATTTTTCGTTTTCAACATTGAAAATAGCGACCCTTTCGAGCTATGCTTGACTAAATGGATCCTTTGCTCCAACTGGTGTATATCTAGCTTCAATTGCTCGATTTTGCTTGGACCCGAATCAGAAACAAAATTCTGCTTGTACAAACTCTGGAGATTAGTCAACTTTTCAAGCAATAATTGCTTCTTGTCGATGATCCTTTGGTTTTCATTGTTCAACTTGCCACTGATTTGCGTTTGTAGTGCCAAAGATTTATCCAAACTCACCAGTTCCAACGCATCGTTTAACACATTGCTGAGGTACTTGCCGTGGTCAGACAAGTTGGTTGCAAACCAACCATTATGGCTGTCCAACTCGGCAGAGTCGGCGTAGTCACTGATATCGTAGTCATCGTCTGTATCACCTTCACCTTCACCTTCACCATCAACTTCGCCATCAGACGTAGCATTGGATTCCTGGTGCAATGCACCATTGTTTGGTTCACTGGCAGTCTCACCAACTGCCCTACCATTAAGAACACTGTCACCATCTTCCTGGTGTACCATCTCACTATATGTGTTATTCTCACTGTCTACTGGCTCCATACTGGACTCGTGAACGAACTATCCCCTTGACTTCACTAGTTCTATTGTAATAATGGATACTTTGAAGCGTTTGTAAAGAATCCATGTTGCTCGGTACAGCTAGCCAGAGCCCTGCCTAGGATAGTGGAGAAAGAGATTTGAAGGCATTTAGTGCGAGCCGCACTGAATTTAGCGCGGACAAAACTAATGGTCTCGCTATAGTAGCGAGGAGTATTTACGCTATGGTAGTAACGTTGACCTGGCCATAATTTTTTCTCGCAAAATGCGACCCTCTGACTATTGTAAATTCGAGAATTTATTGTTGGTACAAACATTCTTGGTTAAGCTACACCGTACAACTATGGCATCGTTTCAATTGCTGAATGCCGATGTGTTGGCGCGGTTGAAACCATTTGGCATTCTGTTTGAGAAATCGCTCAGCGATTTGATCAAAGGAATCCGTTCCCACGCCAAAGAGTCACCAGATAGTTTGGCTACGTTTCTCGATAATGCTTTGGCAGAGTGCAAAAATGAGTTGAAAAGCACCGATTTGGAGACGAAAGCGATAGCCATATTGAAATTGTCATACTTGGAAATGTATGGCTTTGATATGTCCTGGTGTAACTTTCAAATCTTGGAAGTAATGTCGTCGGCAAAATTCCAACAGAAGCGAATTGGATACTTGGCGGCAATCCAGTCGTTCAAGAATGAACAGGACTTGTTGATTCTCGCGACTAATCAATTCAAAAAGGATTTGAATTCTCACAACCATGTAGAAATCGGGTTGGCTCTATCTGGAATCGCAACCATCGTGACGCCAAACCTATCCAAGGACATTAATGACGACGTTTTGATGAAATTAAACCATTCCAAGCCTTACATCAGAAAGAAAGCCGTTTTGGCCATGTACAAGATCTTCTTACAATACCCTGAAAGTCTAAGAATCAATTTCAATCGGATCATCGACAAATTGGACGACGATGATATCTCGGTAGTAAGTGCTACAGTTAATGTAATCTGTGAAATCTCGAAGAAAAACCCCAATATCTTTATTAACTATTTACCAAAGTTCTTTACTATATTGGAAGATACTAAAAACAATTGGTTGATTATAAGAATATTAAAATTATTTCAAAGTTTGTCTAAAGTTGAACCTCGAATGAAAAAGAAAATTATGCCCACCATCCTTGACTTGATGGTAAAGACACAAGCATCCTCTCTCATCTATGAATGCATTAATTGTATCGTTAATGGGAACATGTTAGCAGAAGACTCCTCTAAGGATAAAGATACAGCACGGATCTGTATTCAACAATTGATGGACTTTTTTCAAACCAAGGATTCTAATTTGAAGTTTGTGGGACTTTTAGCATTGATTAATATCTTGAAAATCTATCCTGAGTTGATTCGTAAGGTGGATGGAGTTTCCAACGTAATAATGGAATGTCTAACTGATAATGACTTGATAATCCAGCGCAAAGCGTTGGAGATCAGTCACTATTTAGTAAATGATGATAGCATTACTGATGTTGTCAAAGTATTACTACTTCAATTAATTCCAAACGAAAAATCAATTCCTGAAGGATTGAAACTCGATGTAGCTTTGAAAATCATTTCTATTGCATCGCAAAATAATTATGAGTACATTCCTAATTTTAAGTGGTATGTTGCCGTATTAAAAGACATTATAAATTTGACGTTATTGCCGGTATCTTCAGAAGCCAACGTTGTGGCCATATCACATTACTCCGCTAATATTATTGCCTCAGAAATAGGGAAAGAATTCAAAAACTTGACCACCAAGGTCCCATCCATTAGACTGACAATCCTAGTGAAAGTCATAGTCTCGTCAGTTCAGGATGTTAGAATCATAGAGAATTGTCCCATCTTGTTGCGTGATTTCTATTGGATATTAGGAGAGTATGTGGACGAAATAAAATCAACAAAAATAGAGGAAAGTGATGATGAAGATGGTGGTGTCAACGAAGTCAATTTGAAAGCAGCAAAGATGCCAGTTGATTTGGGGACCAAAATTCAAATCTTCAACCATACAGTAAGTTATAGTATTGATCAAATATTGGGTATTGCTGAGAGCAGGCATTTCCCAATTTCCGACTTACTTATCAATCTTTCAAACTCCGACGTATTGGCAATATTGATACCAGCATTAGTTAAGTTGTACGCTGGAATTGTTAGTGATTATATCCAATTCTACTCTGTGTATGCATCCTTACCTAGTGACAAAGTGAAAGAATTGGTATATTATTTATACAAGCTAATAAATTTCTTCAGCATGTGGGAGAATCATTCGAATTATGAAGTTCAAGAGCGAGCATTATCTTGGTTGGAATTTTTGAAATTGTGCCTCGAAGCTTCAAAGGTTGACGCTGCTAATATAAAATCGCTTGAAAATGAGGAGGTTGAATATTTTAGGGCCCAGCGAAAAGTTAAAGAATTCAGCTCGAGTAGTGACGCCGATAGTAATGATGAAGAAAGCGATGAAGAAAGTGACGATGAAAGCGAAGTTAATGAAGATGAAAGCGAGGAAGAGGAAGAGGAAGAGGAAGAGGAAGAAGAAGAGGAAGAAGAGGAGGGCAATTATAATTTAGGAAAAGAAACTCTTTCCGATGCTGTTGCACAGAATGAAGGTGATATATCTACTACTGATTTTGAGCTTCCATTTTTAATAAGCCATGTATTACCATCTTTTTTTAATTCTTATCAATTGAATCCAGTCTCAAAAAATGCACAAAGAAACATTGAAGTACCAGATGATTTGAATTTAGATGAACCTATAAATCCAACTCCTCAGCTCCTTCCTGAAGATTTGAATGTGGACGATAGCTATAACCTCTTCTTATCGGATGAGGAGTCAAAAGTGGATGATGATTCAGATTTGTTGAACCTTTCAGATGATTCCAGTGCAGATTTAAAGAAAAAGAAAGAAAGAAGGGAAAGATTACAAGAAGAAGACCCCTATTATATTACTTCTTCTCCTAACACAGGCAAAACAGTCAAAACTAACCTAGATATTAAGGAAGATGTTGAATCTGATGTTAATAATGAGCAGATTTCTATTTTATCTACTATCAATGGCAGTGAAATTAGAAAGAAAAAAGTTAAATCAAAGAAATTGAAGAAGGAAAAAGTAGTCATTTTATCGGAGGAAACAATTGGGGATGATATTGAGCCTATTAAGAATGTTGTAGACTCTCATAAAAAGAGCAAATTGAAAATAGATTCTTCGAATCTCGATAATTTTGATTTGTCATCAGCGGTTTCAGAGAATGTTTCATCTGACGCAAAGGAGTATGATATTGATTTAGATGCTTTAAGAAAGAAACTTGCTGAAGATGCGAATGTGAAACAAGAGAAAGAAAAGAAAAAGAAAAAGAAAGCTCTGGCTTCTAAAGTTAAAAAGAGTAGAACTGTTGACCAAGCTGAAACTACTGCTGTAGACTCAAGCAAAAAATCGGTTGAAGTTGTGGATCTTATGGATATAGCTCAAGGCAATGATGACAAAGTCATCACTGTGAAAAAGACAAAGAAGTCCAAGAAAAAAAAGGCTGCCATTATTGAATAGATAATCCAATAAGTAGTCTATGAATAATAGAAATAAATAATAGAAAATAGATTATAACCAGTATATTAAAAGTTTAAACAGAACTACTTAAAAATATCAAAGTATGAGGAATGTGTAAAGATAGACAATGTTGTCTTGCAATAATTAGCTAACCAACGGAGTCGACTCGTCTATGGCTGCATCTGCAGACTCAACTAAGGTTTCACCTACGGAATCAACTAAGGATTCTCCAGTAGAAGCAGAAGAAGTGGACTTTTCTGACTTTTTGCAATTGTCTGCGGTTGCAAAACCTAGTCTTTTGTATGTAGCCGACATATCGGCAAAAATAGATTCAGTAAGCTTGGTAACTTCTTCGTTTGTTTCTATACCTTCGGTAGGGACTGGTTTTAAGACTTCTATGGTGATGGTACCTGTTTCGAAGGTTTTGCTCTTGGAATCAAAGATTCTAGAAGTGTTGGATACCACTACTGGAACAATTGGAATGCCAGCTTGTTTAGCTAAATGGAACGCTCCCTTTTTGAAAGGCAACAATTCCAATTTAGTCGATGCAGCTCTGGTACCTTCAGGGAAGATGAGTAACGCACCATTGTCCGTTTTCAAGTTATTTAAAGCTGAATTCAACACTTTTCTAGCCTTATCACTCTTGGATCTATCAATGAAGAAAGTGCCGGATAATATCATAAACCACCCCAAAATTGGCATGTACTTCAAAGAAACCTTACTGGTGACAGTGTACCCTGGTTGGAACACTTTCCCCAAGGCAAATATATCTAACACCGACTGATGGTTCATGACATAAATGGCAGGATTGGAGTCCAAATATTCTGCATTTTTCAACACAATTCTAAGACCTAACGTTTTGGAAAGGGTAGCATAGAACGCTTTGGCCACAAGGTACTGAGCATATCTTGTCTTACCAAATATTCTCAATACTGCTGAAACCACAACTCCATACATAGCACATCCAGCTACACATAATCCAAATATAACCGATTTGGCATAGAATTTGGTCTGCGAAAAGAAAGTTCCCATAACAGCAAGTCCAATGGTTAAAGTAGATGCAACTAATATACGATTCATACCTCTAAACAGACGAGTTCTGGCACAACTTTTCCCTTGTCCCTATGAAATATATTTCCCGTTGAAAATGTTACTATCCGATGCAAAATTGGTGTGTGCACGACCACGATATTTCAATTCACCCAGCAAGATTTGGTTATTGGCTGCTACAGAAGGGCAGATCGAATGAAGAAATAGAGAGTAAACGTTCTTTTAACGCGAAAACGTCAAAAAATACTGGTAAAACGTGGATATCAAAATACGATGGTTGGGGAAAGGTGGGGTTGTTTTAAAGGTTCAGTGCGACTTCACAAACTGCTGGTGGTTGCGCCGCGTGCAATGGGGAGAGGAAGTGCTTAAGGGTTGTAGTGAATGGATAAAGTGACAAGTTGTAACATAAACAGACTATTGGTTACATGGAGCCAAGTTCGTTGTTATTCTTGACTAATAATTCAAGGAAAAGTGAATTTGGTGAAGAACTCGTAGAGCCAAAGGAACCCTGAAAAGAATGAGAGAAGTGAGAACGTAATGGTTTGATATTCTTGTAGCTATTAAGTTAGCAGTGACTAATAGACATTTTCTGCGACGTATCCATCGTTTGAAGGCACGGTAAATTGTGTAGCAAATGTAGGACTTTTGATAGCTCGCGTGCCGACTTGCCTACACCTCAGTATTAGCACTAGCTATAAAGATTCATATTAAGACTCGTTTTATGTGGTCATTTCTGAGCCTGGTGGTGATATGAAAGAACCAGTGTCTCTGTATCAATACAAAGCGAGATATAATTGTGCAAAAGGCAAGAATGAAATACTCTGTAACTACAAGCTAGCTGGAAAGAGTGCCATCGTAGCTCAACATACAATAAGTAAGCGTATTTGATACTAGGTATATATTTAAAACTAGATTATATAATATGAGTGGTTGAATATATATGAATGAACTATACTGCTAGTGTGGATCAGAATGAACAATATAACGGTAACCTGAATTCTAACACTAAAACTTTAATGGAATCTATGAAGAAGATGTAAAATCAACTAATTTGATTTTGCTACAGGAGCAGTTTTGGAATCGGTTGAAGTGGCTACTTCAGCTTGAATCTTGGAAACTACTGGCGCACTTTCAATCAATTTATCGTCTTTTTCAAAATAGTGATGTTTGGACCATCTGTATCCTTGAACCAATTGAGCAGTTTCATTGACAATGTGACATCCTAATAATAAATAATTCTTAGGAGTAACAGCCATGGAGTATCTCATAAATACAAGCGAATACCCAATCAAAGAGAAAGTCATAGGTCCACTAATCAACTCTGGATCTTTCTTCAAATCCATCACAGCAGCAACAGGAATCCCAAAATTTGATACAGGTCCCCAAAAATGTGTTGAACAAACATATCTCAAGGTTTTGTTCTTCATAAAGGCATCCTTAAGGTTTTTAAATGCAGACATTGTATAGTACTCTGTTTTAACTGTTCCAGATTTAAATTCAAAAATTTTCAACTTGACTTCATTAAAGTGGAGTTCACGGTTAATCAAGTTCCGCTAAAAACAGTCACGTGAAGTAAACTATATGACATTATTCGATTTTAAGCGGTACTAGCTAAGGGGTAGCACTATAATTTGGTGCCATAAACCTTGAAAGAGTTTATAGAAGTGCTGCTAACTTGGGGGGCAGTTTGTTACGGTTTACAGTTTGTAGATCTAACGATATTTATGGTATCACTGCTCGTCAGTTTTTCGCAATGAGGAAAGAAAACATTTTGAACCATCAAGGTTCTAATACCTAGAATTGTGCAGTGATGGGTTTTGGCTATCAATTAAAACGTTGCTCTTGGTCTCACAAATGAGTTCAACTTAACTATGAATTTTACTATTACTTTGAACATCAAACTATCTAATTGCATTTTAGTCCTATTTATATGCTCTACAATATCAATAGGTTAGAGTCTTGTCCAGGCAACTTTTTTGACAGACATCATTTTTGCCAGGGGAGCTAGAAAACCAAGAATGGAGTGGTTAGCCAAAATTGAAAAACTAGCTATGTCCAACAACTATTTTCTCCAATGGTTGAAATGATCTAAAATGTTACCGTATATATATCGGAGACAATCAGCAAATTTATCACAGTTGAAATGTATTCCTAAACGGATTATATCCTTTCCTGGAATCTTCCAATGCTTCATCTAAAACGAGTACAAGCTGCAAAGGAAAGATATTACCTATGACACCTAATTTATTGGAAGTCTTTATTTAGCTACAGTTCCTTCATTTGAATTTTAAGGTTAGGAACATTAATGCACCATGTGCATTTTGCGGTTCCTCCGCCAACTCCTACAGTATTAAAGCAGACTGAATATAATATTCGTTTACTATACTTGTAATTAACTTATACTCAATAATGACTGATATTGTATGTTTAATCTCTAATGGTGTTTGTATTGTGCAATGGGACAGGCTCCTCGACTCAATTGGTTTCTGAGGTTCGCGGCAAATTTCTTTGAATGATCTCAGCATATACTTAAAGGTCTGTCCATTTGCATGGCTTAAAGCACAAACTTTGTTTGGTTCATTGGATTGTTATTCGCACTCCGTTTACTAGTCTTACAAAACGCAATTAACTGTGTATAGCTTAAATTGTTCAATTGTTCAATTGGCCAATTTTCATTTTTGATTAGTAATTCTTGATATGGATATGGAATTTGATTTGAAGGTATCTGGTTGAGAAATATTAACATTTAGGAATCCAAACTCCCAACTACTGCGTATACTGATAAAGATGGAGCTTTCGTGAGAAAAGAGTCCAATTTTAGAGGTACTATTAAATCAGGAACAAGATTTGCTCCAGAAGCCGGAAGATATCACTTGTACGTGGCGTTATCTTGTCCTTGGGCTCATAGAGCTTTAATTACTCGACTCTTGAAAGGGTTAACTTCAATTATTGGTGTTTCCATTGTGCATTGGAAATTGGACGAAAATGGTTGGAGATTCGCCAATGCAGAAGAAATTAAGGAAGTCGGTGCAGATGACGTTAAATATGGAACTGTCGATCATTTATATGGTTATTCTCGTTTGAGCCAAGTATACTATGCTGCTGATCTGGATTATCCTGGCAGATTTACTGTTCCCGTATTGTGGGACACCAAGTTAAAAACAATTGTTAACAACGAATCGTCAGAAGTTATCAGAATATTAAACAGCGGTTTCAATGAAATTTTACCAGAAAATTATGCCAAAGTTAATTTAATTCCTAGTTCATTACTTGGCGAAATCGATGAAATAAATGGTTGGGTTTATGAAAATATTAATAACGGTGTTTATAAAGCAGGTTTCGCTACAAATCAAGAGATTTATAATGAAGAAGCAAAAAACGTCTTTAACCACTTGGATAAAGTAGAAAAAATTCTTGAGCAGAATCACTCCCAGAACAAAGATTTCCTAGTGGGAAATGTTTTAACTGAGGCTGATATCAGATTGTATACTACCATTATTAGGTTTGATCCAGTTTATGTGCAACATTTCAAACTTAACTTGGGTATGATTAGGTACGATTATCCTCATATCAACCAATGGTTGAAATTGTTGTACTGGAAGATTCCTGGATTCAAAGAAACCACAAATTTTGATCATATTAAATTAGGTTACACCAAATCTGGAAAGGATTCTAATCCTTTTGGAATTACCCCAATTGGGCCAATACCAAATATTCTACCATTTGAATAGTGGTATAAAATGTCTCCTGAAACAATGTGTATGTTTTAATGAGAGATTCCTTAGTCAAAAATTAATTGTAGTTTATTACTTGTGTCACATAGAATCGAAACTATCCAAATTGTGTAACCAATTAGCTATAAGGTGCTCTTACTAGTATTAATAATTAGTAGCTGCCATACCTTTGTACCTTTTTCTGCGGAAATCACGTCACAAGCAGGATACATACTGTATTCTTGGTAACTAGTATCACTTTTTACTCCACTACCTATGCATCAAATGTTATGGTACATCGTTCGCGCTACCAATTTTGCAGCAATCGGTAGCGAAGGAATCGTTATTACGTAATCTGACGTATTTTATAGATAAGAATCTCTTATCTTTGCAACAATTCCATGATGCAAAAATCAACAACACCCGTAAGGGAAAGGGATAGCCTCCTCTGAAGTAAGGTATATTTAGTAATTCCTTGATTTAAATTTATTTTTCTTCTGTAATTTTGTTGAAACCAGCATGGAACCTTACTACGATTCATCGTCTTCTACTTCATTTATTAAACCTGCCAATAGTAAGCTTTATTCGGCACACCAATTAGATTTACCAATTATTGACGATAAATCAATTATCTCAGCACCTAAATTTCGGAAATCGTCCACCATTGAACCTTATTATTTTAAGAAACAAAAAATCCAATCTTTACCACCAGCATTGATTAATTTATTTCATTATAAATATGATGATTTACGAACCTCATATATGACTGAGTCTACACTTCCCAATATTAATTCCAATAAAGCTGGAATAAAAATCAATACTGCCTCAATCGAAGGGGACGATTGTGCCATTTTATCTGATGACGAATATGGAGATATGTTTATGGATAAAGGATTTGAGATATGCGCACCAAAGAATTCATTGTCGAGAAAAGTGTCGGATAATTATAAGGTCAAAATGGATCTAGATAGCGACACTGACAGCGATGGAGAAATGAATTTGTCGGCCAAGACCATGAGCTCTGCAGTTCCTAGCTGCCGGCTATCTATAATTGTACCTCCTGATGTTAATGATTTAAAGGATTTCAAATCAATATTCCAGGAAAAACTAAACAATCCCAATGTCATCATAAACGAAAAATCTCGTTCGTTATCAATGAGTTTGCACGCTCCCAATTTAACGTACGAAAAAAATATGGTATTACATGATCTTTTGCAAGATTCATGCTACAAATACGATATTAGCGACAATTACGAATCTAGTGCAAAGGAATACTTGATTTGAAACAAAAGGTTGACCGACGGTTATAACTGCAATATTCTACAGACACCACTATTTACCAAGTTGGGCTATTATTCACTAGCTGATATACTACTCTGGTAACAATGTAATTTGGTACAAAAAATAGCTCATTAATTTCAGTAGAACCGTACCGTTGGTCTAAAAGGAGAATTTAAAGTAATTTAGTTTATAAGACTTAAAAGGTAATTTAATATTAAACTATTAATGATTCAATGTAGAACATAGTTCGAAATGTCGGTTTATTCGACAAATCTTGTCGCATAATTTGACGCATCGCACGATAACAATTTCGAATCCACAACCATCACATAAAATCAATGGAATAATCTACTTCTTATGGACTTTGTATACGCTCCTCCCCCTCCTCCTCCTTCCTCCTCGCGAACTACAAGTTATGGAAACCATAGTAATAATACTAAGAATAATCAATCAGTAAATCAACGGCAATATAGCTCGAGTGGTACCAATAGAATTAGACAAGCTAATTCTTTCAAGAAGGACCCCAGTCCCAATGCGTTTTTAGACTTACCCACACATTTACCCAACGATGCGCCACTGGCTGAAGTACTTCCTACACCGGCTGTGGTCCAAGAGACGCTACTGACTGAGATTGAACCAGAAGAACCTTTGCAAACTATTGACGATTCCAATCCCATTTGCATCCCTGGTACGTCAATTACTTTGCAAACAGACGAGGATATTGCAAAATGGATTGAGGAAAGAAAGAAGAAGTGGCCGAGCCGCAAGAATATCGAGAATAAACAACAGCAACAGCAACAGGAGAAGAAGAGACCCATAGAGTCTTCCAATATCAACGATAACAAAGCGAAGAAATCCAAGATGGTGTGTAAATTCTTTCAACAGAATAAACATTGCAAATTTGGCAACAAATGCAAAAATCTTCACGAATCGGTTTCGCTTAATATTCACAGTAAAACGCATTATACAAGGACGATTAATTCCCTTCCAGTATTGATACCCAAATTGTATTCCAATAGACAACATGCCGCCTTATTTAAGAATCTAGTTCAAAGGGACCAATATGAGAATGAAAATGCAACAATATTGGATTTCATCCAGTTCTTGGACAAGAAAGGTCTAATAAATCACGATATAATGAATAAAAAATAATTGCTTAAACTATATATCTAAATACCATTCAGATAGTTTCTAGTTTCTAATATAAATCACCATGGTAGTTCTTTGTAGCATCTAACATAATACTACATTGCTTTCCGATTTCCCCTAGTTTATCAATGACAATTTCATTACCCTCGCCAAATCCATAGATGGAATAGTTCAACCCAACATCCTGGCAAAATTTGAGCACATACGGTTGTGCTTTCCGAAGGTTGTGTTTTGGCAACCTAGGGAACAAATGGTGGATTGCTTGGAATTGCAATCCACCATGGAAGAAATCTAACCATTCTGGACAATCCACATCCATGGTGGTTCTAATTTGTCTTGATGCAAAAGATTCACTTACACCAAGGTCTGCGGTAGACATAGCAAAGTGCGACAAGGTGATTTGAAGATGAACCAACATGGTAGCAACATGACTTACCATAATATAGTTAAATCTATTCCAACCTCCATCAATGGACTTATAAACTACCAAGTAGAAGAACCAATAAAAGAACCATGATAATCCCACAATTTCAAAATACCTGAACCAAGCAGCCTTACCGTGTCTTGGACCTTTACCCAAGAGAAGATATTCCCACGATAATCGATATAAATTGAATCTTCCAAAGCATAAAATAGGATAATAAAGATATTTTTGATATGGTACGAAGAATTGGGCAGCCTTGTCGAACGTCAATTCTCGATCGTAGTAGGTGGAATAGACATTTTGGAAAAGTCTTACACTGACGGCAAAAAATGGTAAATGCTGAATATCAGGATCGTGCACTGGATCATTGGTAATCAAATGATGAACGTTATGATTCTTCTTCCACCAACCTAAACTTAATCCTCCAAACCAATCGGCGATTATTATCCCAAAGATGTTATCGAACTGATAGTTATGAGTGATCGAAATATGGCCAGCATCATGGGCAATGAAAGTCATTTGGTGCCAAGCACCCCCCATACAAAGAGCACTAGCAAATAGCCAATCCCATTTTAAAAATGAAAATGAAAATATGAAAAGACTAACTATTTTCATTATTTCTCTAACATAGTTCCAATAATCACAATCGTACAATCCCAAATCGATTACTTCTCTATGTAATTCGTTATATCTCTTTCTTAACGCCGTTTGTGTTGCATAATCCAAAGAAGGTATGGAATCTAAATCCTTGTGACTAAGACTATTGTCAAAATTCTGCATCAAAATTTTCGGATCTACAATGTTTCCTATGGTTTCATTTTTGAAAATCTGGTATTTGTTTTCCTCTGAAATTAAGATGTTTTGGGGCACAATTGGAGCCACCCGAGCTTTGGGATAACCCAAAGCATCGCTTGGAGATAAGGTCGATTCGTTGGAAATGGAGGAGCTGGAAGATTCAATGAGTTCAATATCGGAGGTAGAACAATTGGAGGCGGTACTGCTTGAAGAATTGGACGATTTTTCATTTACCATTATATCTTGTAAAGATTTTTCATTAAAGGTGGAATAGTTAGCACCTTGGATTGGAGGTAACAAGTTTTCCCATTCAAAGTCAATTTCACCAATCTTCCACTTGGGGAAATTCTCAATGGTAGCTTGACTATGGTAAGCATTCATTTCATCACTAGATTGTCTTCCAATCATATGGAACACAGCCGTCTCACCACCAGGATGATATTTCAACCACGAAGTCAAGTTTAATACATTTTTTTCATAGATGATAATTGCCTTACCTTCAGCGATCAAATGAATGATCTGCTGACGTGATAACACCCGTTTTGACATGATTACCCTATACTTGCTCTGATTGGTTTTAGTCTGGTAAATAAAACTTTAGGACCTGTCCATGCTTCCTGCACATTGCGCGGGACATCAGTTTCCTATAAAAGGAATTCGTGACAAAGAAGGCTTGAACAAGGAGTAGTATTGATGGAACAGGGTGTCAGTCGTGAGGATATAGTTCTGGCATGATAGAGTTTATGGAATTGTGAGTTTTGAACTGTTCCTTGAGTCTTTGTTGTGAGTCTGCATTGCATGTCTGTATTGTCTTGCAGGACTCGTTTACGGACTTTTTGATGGGGATACCTTGCAAGTAGAGATTTAAAGGGTCGTGGCTGTCGTATGACCTATATTTGTGGAACAGTAGGGGGAGTTACTGAAATATCATTCTGGGATAAGGGTGAAGTTCGCTGACTTGAAGGATTCTAAAAAGTTCAATAATCCATTGTCTATATTTCTCTCCTGTGAGGTTTCTGTAGGTTTCTGTAGGATTCTATTTATTTCAATATGTTTCTATATGCTGCTATATATTTCTATCGTTTGTCAATACCTCTGGAATGATATAATTATTCAGAAAGGGTCTAGTTTTGGCATGAACCTTGTTTGGTACCTGCGCACTTTCATTCTACTCTAACCCCCTAACCACAAACGAGATACACAAATACAAATCTCAAATAGAAGGTGAGTACTTTGCAATCGGCAATAATACTTGTTTTAAATTAACTAGTAATGTTGAACCAACACTCGTTCAGTTTCGTATAATTTAGCGATTCGTAGTCCTAGCACTTTTTTGCAGCCAAGGAACTTTTGCACCCAATGTTCATCATTTTGTTTTCAATGGAAAGTGTGCCTATCACAGCCCGGTTAACTTGAGCTCAATCAAAGATTGGCTGATGCGATTGATTTATTATGTAAATGAAATGAAAATAGGAATAAAGCGGTCTCTTACGAAAATACTGATTCTAAAAAAATGTG
The DNA here is from genome assembly GCA_030569075.1 of Suzukiozyma sphagnicola. Taxonomy (NCBI): domain Eukaryota; kingdom Fungi; phylum Ascomycota; class Pichiomycetes; order Serinales; family Debaryomycetaceae; genus Suzukiozyma; species Suzukiozyma sphagnicola. Next base: position 148,648 of record JAJMJR010000015.1, on the reverse strand, counting down.
ATTATTTGGGAAAGGTTGCTCCAGCACCAAGTTTAATTTAGTGAGCAATTTCATATTCTATACATCGTAGCCTAAAGTGTATTTGCAAAATGTCGAATTAAGTGAGTATATACAAAGAATCGTACCTATTGGTAGCATCTATTTAAAACTTCGAGTGTAACAGGCATAATTATTGGAACAAGAAGATTATCGTTTAAATCTGAAACACCTTCTAAGATCCCAGTCAACAATGTAGTCACAAGGACATTCTCCCAGTTATTTACAGGTTGATAACCAGGATTCGAGTTCATATAAGTATCTACGGCAACAAACGCAGAAAAAGTAGCAACGATGAAAGCAATAGTACCTTGCACTGATTTATTCGAACCTCTCCATTTCAAAGATCCAAATTTTCTACCAAGAATAGACGCCATAGAATCTCCGAACCCAAGAGCAATCAATCCCATATATCTGATGATGGTAGCTTTTTCATTGGTAATATAATCGTACGCAATTGGCAAGGTTATGCCTACCACCAAATAGATGTAGGACAAATTTAAAGGTCCATGTAAATCTTTAGCATCTTGGAATTTTCCAAGAATTTGGTACAAGTATTCACCAATAATAGTCAACTTATTGGCACGAACAATTTCTGCTATAATGAATAAAATAATTGTTCCTAATAAACAGATCAAAGTGAATTCAATTTTTCCAGTAAGGATTTCTTGATCAAATAAGAACATGATGACAATAAGGAAGTGCCAAACTTTTCTTCTAAAATTAACCCCTAACTTATCAACGGTTAAAAATACTATTGGAATGGTGACGGCAAGAATTGCTAGCCAAACGTACACAAGTCTGGTATTTTCGGCATCAGAAAAGATGTACTCATATAACCAAACAATTGCATTTTCATTCAAGATGAAATTTAATTGGTAAACAGTTAAAAAGTAGAACCCACCTGCAAAAGCACCCATGCTAACAATGTGAGGTACATATTCAAAAATTGGATAAATTGCTGCTCCAACCATAATAGTACTTATAGTTAACTTTTGGAAAATTTGCAAAGGCAAGAACTGGTGAACCAATGCATTATTGAAAAGCAAATTAACCAACACGAGGGAGAGCAACTGAGATTCGGTTTTTTTGAAGCTTTTTCCGTCGCCAATGTGGTTAAATCCATATAATAAGATCATGTGCATAACTGCCATTTGAATATTTCCAAATGGACCAATAGCTTCAATTTCGTGGTAAACTTGAAAGAACATCACTGCCGAGATTAAGCTGAATACTGGGTGTAAAGTATCGGCGACAAAATAATTCAAGCAAAGGTTAGATAAGAAAAAGTCTTTGTTGAACCAAATTAAGTTATATAATAATGGAAACACAATACTATAGATTTGATTAAATTCAGGCAAAGTATCAATAATTTGACCACCTTTAATAAAACTAAGTACAACCCCCGAAAACACCCCTAACACGTTAAACCCAATAACTGGGTAAATGATGGATAGGTTCTCGAAATTCTCATATTTGAAATAGATAATTTCAATAATATAAGCGAAACAACATATTTGTACGAACTTCAAGAGAGTCATATTTTCATTGAGGAAATCTTGAGTTCTGTAGATAATTCTCAACGGAAGTGGACTATTTGCTATATCTTCTTCGTCATCTGCAAATGGTTTTCTATTGGTAGCAGCTTCTGGAGATTTTTCAATGGCTACATCTTCTGTTTTGTCAAGTTCGACGGCAATAAAACGGGAGTCTTGAAAAATTGTAGCGGTAGATCTACTAGTTGGACCTTCCTCCTTTGTATAGGGCTTTCTGCGCGCCATCTTTCACTAAGTTTCACTGAGTTGATCTTGGTACAAAGTATCGTTGCCCAAACCTTGTCGTATATTTATGCAAGATTTGGAGATGGGGCGATGTGCAGGTCGTGGGTTAAAGTGTATCATGGAGAAACAATGGAATCATGTTAGAAATGCGAGGGTAAAGGGTGGTGGATGGTATGCTGTGTTGAAATAGCTGCAATTTGGTATACTGTGGTGATTTTTTTATAATTTGGTGTATTTTTAAACGAGTTACATTGGTGAATGCTGCGCCGCTGTTGAAGGTGACAAGGATGAGGAGTACATGTGTCTGTGGGAAAGTCGACCTTGTGTTGGTATATTGTGGTAGTTTGCTCCTATGTGATACAGTTGCATTTCGAATACAGGGTTTTATGGAAAACTGCAACTTAATTATTCGCAAGCAGCGAATGATGGGCACCATCCACATTCATTTATTTAACCTTGAAACTGCAAGTCTGTGCTGTTTTCGTAGTAGAATATACTGCATTCGAACTTGGTTTCAGGCCCCTTTGTTGGTCTACACTTTTGGCGATATGTCAAACCATGCCTTTTTGCAGCCAGTCGCTGTATGAGATGACATTTGATTCGAACAATTTGTCTATTAAAATCGTATTAAGTCCATTAATTTTGTATCCAGTAAGATACTGATTAATAAAGATTCTTGCGTCGAAGAATAACAACTTCTTGTGCATTGTTATTATCTTCAGTTAACCAGTAAATCAATTCTCTACTCCAAGTAAAGGAAACAAACCAAAATCGCAGAAATTTCTACAACCAGACCTTTTTTGTCTTTCGGCTCCATTTCAACTTCTCACAAGCTCATTTTAATGATTTTGAGCTCATTTCTACCTTTTCCAACTCTTTTCAAGCCGATTATTAAAGTTATTCCAGTCTCAATGAAATCAAAGTGTGGTTTGTCCTGCACAACATTTAAGCTAACTGGTTTTTTTGCAGCACATTCTTCACCAGATCAAATTGCAAAACTTTAGTGTCTTTTTGTAATTCTAGCTTTAGATCTTGATTTTCTCGTGTTGTTGGCGAGTATTTGCAATATTGCGCCAAATCTGTGACTTATTGCTGTTTTCACGCGTGAAATACACCTAATCTTTACAATTCAGTAGACGCGTACATCAAGATGTTTATTAAGAAGATCATAATTCAAGGGTTTAAAACCTACAAGAACACAACCGTGATCGATTTATTAAGTCCTCATCATAATGTTGTCATTGGAAGGAATGGATCGGGTAAGTCCAACTTTTTTGCCGCCATTAGATTTGTTCTATCAGACGCTTACACTCATATGTCTCGGGAAGAGCGTCAAGGGTTAATCCATGAAGGCTCGGGTACTGTGATGTCTGCTTACGTAGAAATTGTTTTTGATAATGCTGATGGCAGGTTTCCCATAAATAAGACGGAGATTTCTATTAGAAGAACCATTGGGTTGAAAAAGGATGACTATGCTTTAGATGGTAAATCAGCTACCAGATCTGATATTATGAATTTATTGGAAAGCGCGGGATTTTCTCGGTCAAATCCATATTATATCGTTCCCCAAGGGAAAATCACCAGTTTAACAAACTCTAAAGATTCCGAAAGGTTGGCTTTGTTGAAGGAAGTGTCTGGAGCAACCGTATTTGAAAAGAAACTAAAGGAATCTACGAAAGAAATGGAAAATTCAAACTATAAGAAACAAAGAATTGATGAAGCATTGAAGTCAATTAATGATCGATTATCGGATTTACAAATTGAATCAGCCGATCTTGAAAACTTCCAAAAGTATGAGAAATCAAAAAAGATATATCAATACAATCTATTCGATAGAGAATTTGAAAACCTAAATCAATCAATAGAAACAATAGATAACAAATATGAATCCATTTTGCAGAAGTCGCAAGCAGATTTACAGGATTTAGAAAATCGGGAAGCATTATTTCAAGAATTAAATGAACAAATCAATGAATTAAAAATTCAATTGAATATTTCGAAATTGGAAAAAGAACAATCGGACTTAGATTATGATCAATTAATCAAAGTAATAGCCGATAAGCAAATTGTTTTTAACGAATATAAATCCTCGATGGAACAAAACAAAGATAAATCCGCTGATTTAATAGCTCAGATTAAACAATATTCCCACTTGATAGAGCAAAATGAAGCTAAGATCGATGATTTGAAGCCAAACTTACAAAAATTGAATAGTGAGGAATCTGCATTGAAGCTACAATTATCTGAATTCGTTTCTAAGCAAAGAGCACTTTATTCCAAACAAAACAGGTTCCTGAAATTTTCGAGTAAGAAGGAAAGAGATAATTGGTTGAACGAGGAAATTTCTAAAGTTAAAAAGCTTATACAATCTAAAGATTCCGAAATCAAACAAATCAGTCTGGAAGTGAAGAGTTTTGACAACGTAATGGATAATTTATCTGAAAAGATCGCAAAGTTACAAAGTTCTATTGATGATGACACTTATACCAAGCAAGTTAGCCAGTTGAAATCAACTATCCAAGAGATAAAATCTAAAATAACCGAACTAAATGATAGTCGTAAACTTTTATGGAGAGACGAAATCAAATACAAAAGTATTCTGGATTCAGTCAAAAACGACTATAATAATGCCACAAATATGGTTAATCAAACCATGACTAGAAGTCAAGCTCAAGGGTTGGCTGCAGTTAGAGCTATAACCACAAAACTTAATTTATCTGATAATGTGTACGGTCCGTTGGCAGAGTTGTTTACCGTCAATGATAAGTATAAAATTTCAACCGAGGTGGTGGCTGGTAATTCCCTTTTTCATGTGGTGGTGGATACCGATAGTACTGCCTCTATGATTATGGATGAGTTGAATAGAAATAAGTCAGGTAGAGTGACTTTTATCCCTCTCAACAGGATTGAAGTTTCAGATGTTGAGTACCCTGACACTACTACCAATCAATGTATTCCATTAATAAAAAAATTGAAGTTCGATAGTAAGTTAGAAAAGGCAATCAAACAAGTATTTGGTAAAACCATTGTTGTTAGCGATTTGCATTCTGGATCTGAATTAGCGCGGGCTTATAAATTAACAGCAATTACTCTAGATGGTGATCGAGCTGACACAAAAGGTGCTTTGACTGGGGGATATAGAGATTACAAAAAGTCTAGAATTGATGCCTTGAGATTGCAATCTAAAAAGCAAAAGCAATTGGTTACAGTTGCGCAAGATTTACAAACATGTACCAAAGAAATTGAAACCATCAATCAACAGTTGACTGATCTTCACAATGAACTTCAATTGAATATTCGTGATTTGGATCGAAATCAATCATCCCAAGAACCTACTAGGATTGAAATCTCTCAATTAACCAATAAGCAATATAATTTCAAGCAAGAATACGAGAGTTTATCATTAAAGTTAGCTTCTAGCGTTTCCTTGAAAAGCAATTTATTGATTAATTTAAGACAACACGAACAAGAATTAAATTCTAGTTTCACACAATCGTTATCACCAGAAGAAAAATCAGAATTGGAATCTTTGAATCAAGATATTAATGGTATTGAATCGCAATTAGATGAATTAGTTACGAAATCATCGGAAATCGAAATAGAGATATCGTTGTACGAATCTGAATTAGTAAATAACTACCGAGCTAACTTATCTAAATTGAGAAAACAACAAGAAAATATTGGTATAATTGGAGGTACAACAAACAGTTTCACAGAACAAGATATTCAAGAGCTAGAAGCGGAATTAGAATCGTTATCGATTAAACTAGATTCGTTGGAGTCAAGGAGTACTATAGCTAACGATGAATTTACCAAATTAAATCAAGAAATCGTAAAATGTGAGACAAGCTTAAAGAAATCCAATGATCAGCAGATGAAAATCATCAAGAATTTGGAGAGTTTTTCAGCCAATTCAGAGCTTATTTTGAATAAGAAGGCGCTAATGGTGAATAGACGTGAGGAGGTTCAGAAGAGTATTAGAGATTTGGGAGTGCTTCCTGAGGAAGCATTTAATCAAGAAAATTATGATAAATTCTCCTCAGACGAACTATTAGTCAAATTAAATAAAGTCAACGAAGAATTAGGAAAATATTCTCATATTAATAAGAAAGCTCTTGAACAATATAATACGTTTACTAAGCAGCATGACGAGCTAATTATTAGACGTGAAGAATTAGATTCAAGTAGTGAATCTATCGAAAATTTGATCAACAATTTGCAATTGCAAAAGGAGCAAGCTATTAAAAATAGTTTTAAACAAGTTGCACAGAGTTTCCATGAAATCTTTTCTAAATTAGTTCCAATTGGAATTGGTAATCTAATAATGCAAACCAAATTAAGTGATGATAATGATGAGCAAACGCAAGATATTACACTTGATGAAGAGAATAACGACATGAATGAAAGCTCTATTGATAATTATATTGGGGTATCTATTCAAGTATCATTCAATTCAAAGCATGATGAACAACAAAGAATCGAACAATTATCAGGAGGCCAAAAATCATTATGTGCCATTGCCTTGATTTTAGCAATTCAAAAATGTGACCCTGCACCATTTTATTTACTTGATGAGATTGATGCAAATTTAGATACCCAATATCGTACTGCGGTTGCCCTGATGATTGCATCTTTAAGTAAGAATGCTCAATTTATTTGCACTACGTTTAGACCAGAAATGTTGCAAGTTGCAGATAGCTTCTATGGGGTCATGTTTAGTAATAAAGTATCAACAATTTCCGAGATAAACCGCGACCAAGCAATAGATTTCGTTGAAGGACAACAACATCGCTAGATACAGTTCATCATTACTTTGCATCAGGGCACAATATGCATATAAATGGTTAGTCTACATGATGAAGTATTTATGCCTGCAAATGGAACCATTAGCGCTAGATGCGCGACGGGAGTGATGCTTCAATTCACCAACGGTAGCATAGTTACTTCTCAATGAAAGAGCGCTTTAAGTGAGTGGTTATGCAAGAATATATATCCTACTAATGTCTATATACACATCAGAACGCAAACATTAACCAAAGTAAGCAGGCTATTGAAACTTGATCCTACTCTAAGCTCATGGATCAAGTATCGCCTTACATAAGTTGGTCATGGAGTCGTTTACTCAAAAACTTCACCTACTTAACGAAGCCATTATGCACAGTGAATAACCGGGCGAAGCTAAAAAATTTTCCCATTTAATTTAAATTTTTCAGCGCATATTCACCCATTCCAAAAATAACTACAGCCACGTCCAATCTATTTTCGGTGTATGTAGATCCTGGATCATGAAAATCTACGTTTTAAACCAGTTAGAAGTAAACCAGCGCCCATCACGTGCAACTGGCTGTGACGTATTTGGAAAAATTTCGGTCCTATAAATAAACAAACGCTAGCTGAATTTCATTAATCAATAGTATTTTTCATCTAAACTAGAAATGGTATGTACCTGCGACTTTCACACATTGACTATTACATAGTAATTCTGTGAATCGAGTATAATAAACTCGCTGGATTTGTTTTTATGACCTTCGACCATAGGCGAATCAAAATACCAAGGAAATCCAATGCAATCTCAGATAAGGAAGTGGTAAAACGTAATAATTGCAATTGAATTGAATAATACCTCCAGAGTATTCATCTAGCAAACCTAACTAGTATTGTAAGCGTCAATGGTGGAATATAATACATTGGATGCTAATTTGATTTTGTCGTGTTCCTACTAACCTGTAGTCATACGGATATCAACAAGGTCCTCCACCTCCTCAAGGTGGTTATTACCAACAAGGTCCACCACCACCTCAAGGTGGTTATTATCAACCTCAACAACCAATGTATGTTCAACAAGCTCCACCTCAAAAGTCCGGTGGATGTTGTGCTTCCTGTTGTGGTTGTTGTACTGCTCTTATCTGTTGTTGTTGTGCTGAAGAATGTCTTGAAGCAGCTTGTTAAAGATTCTACGGGAAAGACTTCATCAGGTATGCGCCTCTATTATAGATAACACCTTTAATATAAAATTAATTTTAGCGCATTGTAGCACTATACAGTTTTACATAGACTATCAACATATGTCTTCAATTCATCTATGTAAGTGTTATACTCATATACAATTCCAGGATGTACTAAAATCAATTTTTAGCTGCTTTCTTTTTGTTTGAGGTAGAATTCTTTGGTAATTCTTTAGCATATGGAAGAAATTCCGGTTCTCCAGGAATATATTTACGTAAAACTTCTGGAACAACCAAACCGTCTTCGGTTTGGTAGTTTTCTAAAATACAACATAACGCTCTTTGAGTGGCAGTCAAAGTAGAATTTAAACAATGAACGTATTTCTTTTCAGATTGATTTTGTTGTTTGATACCACATCTGATTTCTAAGTTACGGGATTGATAATCAGTACAGTTAGAACATGAAACTAACTCTTTATATTCTTTTTGGTATGGGAACCAAGCTTCCAAATCGTATTTTTTGGCAGCAGCATTGTTTAATTCTCCAGAAACTATACCAACAACTCTGTATGGCAAGCCTAAAGATTTATAGAATTCTTCCGAAATATTGATCATTCTATCGAATTCTTCCCAGGACTTTTCTGGTTCAGTCAAAATGAATTGTTCAATCTTTTCAAAAGCATGAACTCTAAAAATACCCCAGGCATCTTTACCGTGGGAACCGGCTTCTCTACGGAAACAAGAAGAGTAACCAGCGTATCTGACAGGTAATTGTTCTGCTGGAGATTCAAACCATTCGTTGGCATGGTAAGCAGAAATTGGTTGTTCAGAAGTAGCAATTAAATATTTTTCATCTTCACCATCTAAAACTTTGTATAATTCTTCATCGAATTGAGATAACTGAGCGGTTTTGGCCATGACGTCTTTATTCATCATAACTGGTGCTTGTAATGGAATGTAACCATTCTTTTCGCTGGCTAAAAATGACAAACCATAGTTAATCAAAGCTTGATTTAAAAACACCCCATAGTTTCTAAGGAAGTAACCTCTGTGGCCCACAATTCTAACCCCTCTTTCTGGATCATAACCATCCAATCTCAATAAGATTTCATGATGAGATAAAGTGGCTGGAGCACCGGTGGCAGCAGCAACTTGATCAATTTCGTAGTTTTCTGGTTTCCAAGTTCTAACTAACTCGTTATCATCTTCATTTTGAGAATCAACAACTGATTCGTGCACAAGATTACCAATTTGATTAACTTTTTGTTTCAAATCGGCGTCAGCTTTAGATTCAGCATCAATCAATGACTTCTTTTGTTCAGCCAAGGTATTCTTCTGGGCCAATAATTCAGTGGCATCTTCCTTGTTTTTCATCTTTAACCCGATTTGCTTCTGGGTAGCGTTGATCTGCTTGTTCAAGTCATCCAAGTCAAATCTAATCTTGGTCCAACTCTTGTAATCTTCAATAATCTCATCGACCAATTCAACAGAATCACCTCTTTTCTTTTGAGAAGCCTTAATTTTTTCTGGCTCTCCACCTTTTTCAACTAAAAATGCATTGATATCCAACATATTGTTAACTATTTATCAAGTTAGACCCTTCAACAATATGGGAAAATATCAATATTTCATCGTTAGGTTCAAAAATTTTCAACTCTGCTTATATGTCGGAAAATACTCTTGCTAGTAGTAGCCAGGGCTCTCGTACAAGCGAGAGTCGATTTTTAACACGATATTACAGCTAAGCAACTTTGTGAGTCATTCGAGGTATTATGACATGCAATCGTTACTTTTGGATAGAGCACTTGGTGTGGTGACTCCATTAGAGTTCGCTACCGCCTTGACCGAGACTTTTTACCACAATATTACCCAGGCTAGCACTGGATTCCCAGCCAATTGTCATAATAATGCCGCCGTTAATGGGTTGGATATCGATAGTGAATATAAGTTTATGTTGAGTGGGTGTGCTGATTCTAGTGTCAAGTTGTGGGAACTTGACAATGGTGACTCGGCTGATGACACCAGCGAAACTGACCCTGGATTGAACCCAGCGACGAAACAGGGTCTTCACACTCTTGTAGCTACAATTCCAAGGAAAACTGCCCACCAATTTGGGGTCAGCGCCATTCAATGGTGGCCCTACGATACGGGAATGTTTGTCACTGGCTCATTTGACCATACGGTCAAAATATGGGACACAAACCAATTAACTCCAGTACATACCTTTGATATCGAACATCGAGTTTACGCCGTTGATATCGGCGGCAATAAAGCGACCGGTGCTTGTCTTGTAGCAGTAGGTTCGGACCACCCTTACATTCGACTTCTAGATTTACGATCAGCTTCCAGTGCTCACACATTGTCTGGACATAAAGGGAAGACACTTGTAGCTAAATGGCACCCGCAGAACCCGTATTTGTTGGCTACTGGTGGTTACGACGGCGAGGTAAAGATCTGGGATATTCGAAGAAGCCAAAGTTGTTTATTTCGTCTCGATATGTTACACACTAACAATCAGAATGAACAGAATAATCTAGCCAAAGTATCTGTCAAGGCACATCTGGGTCCAGTTAACGGTGTAGTTTGGTCGGAATCAGGCAATACATTGTATAGTGCTGGGAATGACGATAAAGTACGAGTATGGGACATGGATGAATCGTTATCGCAGCCAATAAATAAGTTGATCAATTTCGGTCCTTTGACGCGAAACAAGTATCCACAAACTATTCCCCTCTTGTTGAATCCAAATTATGAAACGGAAATTCAATATTTGCTATTTCCATCTGATAACAGTGACGTTTATATCTTTCGTACTCTCGATGGAAAATTAGTATCACGACTATCAAGGCAAGGACCGAAAAAAGTGGGCCGAGCCGCCTCAATGGCATATGCTGGTCCATTCACGGGGACATACTATTGTGGTACTATGGATGGAGAAATTGTCACCTGGAGTCCAAACTATCAAAAAGCAAATATTGACGAAATGCTCGATATTCCAGAAGAAGTGTTAACAAAACCCCATCTCAACCTGTCAAAGCTCGCCCAAACTCGATCCCAATTGCTAGCGGATCCCTTTAGTCTCTACAAATAGCCAATATATACATATATACAATTTTATCTTCATAATCTCTCTTCCAGAGTCTTCGCTATTCCATTGCAACTGGGTGCAAAAAAGTAATACTATGCCACCATATGACACCATTTAACCAACTCCCCATTACCCACCTCTCACCACCATTACCCATCATGACACATCATTCACCATCATTCACCATCATTCACTTTGACCCAAACTTCTAGCATGTTCTGCTTCAAATCATCAAATTGCTCATTACCTCGTAATTCCATGGCTATTGCTTGAGGTTTTTAGATTAGCCATTTTAATCTTGTACAGGAAGCGATTGAAATTTTTTTTGTTTATAGAATCTATTATACTGGGATAACTGTAGACCACCTTGTTAACCATAGAATCATTCTCTGTCAACAAATCTACGGGGTTCGGAGAGTGTTAGAAAAGCATGCCGAAGTTGAAATTGCAGGTGCTTTTAGTGCCAGTGTATTTTGCAGATGTGCCCACAGAGATGCTTGAGCATCAGCATACCAAACGGTTTTTGCATTTGGTAGATCCCACTCATGATTTGAAACAAGTGGAAGGAGACATTTGCAGTAGGTACCGTAAGCTTTATCCTGGCGAGCAGGAGTTGGCCATTGAGAAGATTCAAGATAGAGATTTGTGCGATTTGGATCCGGATTATACTGTGGAAGATGTGTTTCAATCGGGTGATTTGGTTAGGGTAATCACCACCAACTCGTTCACGGTGTATTCACTTGAGCATCTTCCCTCTACTAGCTTTCGAGCTTTGGAATTGGCGCAAAGTACGCCAATTTTACCTGCTGCTCCTATATTGGTCAATGGCGCTAATATCTCCAGTCGCAAGAGAACCAGCGACTATTTCGATACATACGATAGTCAAATCCCCCACAAAGCAAACCAATCTATGAGAATACCCAAAACTCCCAACTTGAATATTACCAAAATTAGACACAGTTCTACATCTAAAATTACCCCCATCGAAGATGAATCAAATATCTCTTTACCCCCACCAGATGAGATAGTTGATAGGGTCATTCCGCAAAAATCATTGCATAATAACTCATTTGACGTATTACCGGAAACACAGAAAAGAATCACCTCGGGTATGTTAAATATGCCTCAACATGCTAGACTTGAGAAGGACGAAATTTTACATAAAACATCAGGTAAACCCTCGTTTGAAAATTCAATTTTAAATAGCCCAGGTTCGGATAAAGACTATTTTGGACATAGTGAAGAAAAATCTATTGCGATGATATCTCGTAATTTGCTTCCAAACCAGAGCCAGATGGTGACGACGTCTTCGCCAAAGCAATCAAAGAAATCATTTATAGACTCATCTAGCTCAAGAATGCTGCTTAATGCCCATTCGTCTGCCTCAGAAATTGATTCCGATTCCGATTCTAAAGATTCTGATGAAGGTTATACTCGAGAAGCTGCTAGATATAAAGATCCTCTGAGTCAATTGAATACTATTACCAAGGATGAAGTCATAGATATATTTAAACATAGAATTGTAAAAAATAATAAGAAGATTCTTGCCCAATCTGAGACAAAAGAAAAATCACATTTCCAGAAGGTTATTTTAGATAGTCTTAATATTGACATGGTGGATGCACCTAATGCTTCACAATATAGAGGTACGAGATCGTCTAGAAAAGTTGCTGACGAGACGCCAAGGCGTTCTTTGAGAGTAGAAAATGTACCAAAGAAAGAAAGTTCGTTAACTCTGAGTTCAAAGAAAAAAGTACCTATGCAAAAACCATCAGAACCTTTGAAAATAGAGAAAACTAATGGTAAACAGAAAAGCAAACCCTTGACTCTTCTAAATGAAAAGCAACCACAATTAGAAGTGAATAAATTGGCAGATCTACCTTCTGCCAAATCGAAAGAACCAGTACGGAAATTAGAAGAGGTTTTTGAGAAAATGAAAACATTCGAAAAAAAATTAAATACTCTAATTGTCACAGGTGAAGTTTTTCCCAAAAAGATTAATACCAAGGATTATGAATACGCAGACACTGCTAACATGTACGACGATGATGAGTTAATTGTTAATCCGAGAGTTCATTTACATACACAGAAAACCCAAATATTTGAAAGTTCTGAAGTAGCTCTGCTGAACGGTAATACTTTGTTTCCACAACATATTAATCCACAAAATCCTGAGACTGCCCATGGTAACTCATTGCATAATACTTCAAAAGAGCAAATCTACGGAGACACAAAGGAAACAAATACATTAAATTCTCATGCATCAGCTCATATAAATAACACTGCTTCTGCTGGAAAACCCACGCCAGCGTTCAATATTACTGGAACCATACGAAATTCGAATGGTACAGCCAAGTCAAGCTCAGAATTAGAAAATTCTGTTTCAAAATTCACTACCAAAGAAACGACAAGCGAAAATGTTAACATCGATTCTTCTTTAGCGGGGAACAAGTTTGATGACTTGTCAACATCAGCTGGTAAATCGAGCACCCAACCAAACGAGCCATTAATTTCTTCGCCAGTGAGCCAAAACTACTCTAGCACCTCACTTGGGAAGCCTTTACCACCGTTTGCGAATAAAGAAATCAGAAGTCCAGGAAGAACTGAGCATGATAAATTGAAGGAAAGGGCAGAGAAGCTTCGATTGGCAAAAGTACAACAAAAGGAGAAATCTAAGATTAGCTCGCAGGCATATCCCACTCCTAGTAAGAGAAAATTTGCAGAGTCTTCATCAGAGGATGAATCTGAAGAATCTTCATCTGATGAAGAAGGTGGTGGAATCGAATTTAAGAAACCCCGTTTGGTTACATCTGTCCCAACACAAAGGTCACAGTCGCCTGTAACTTCAATAGCAACTACCTCTTCTTCCTTGCTGTCACAAAGTACAAGTATTCCCAATATGGATCACAATAAGCAGAATTCTTCAAAATTTCCAATGGAACCTAAAACACCATCTACTCACAACAATTTAAGAACAAATCAAAAAGCACAACCCAACTCTGCTTTCAAGACGCCTGGTATGAATACTCCTCTAAGTCGAGCACCAATTAACAATATACCAACAGGTAGTAGTATTAGAAAACTCACTTCTTTGGTAGATTTGGCTCAGAGAGGTGTTCCTGATGTAAAAGAACCAAGCAAAATTGCTTCTCGTCCAACTCCAAAATTTAGGAATATAGTAGATGACAATAGTGAAGAGAGTTCCTCGGAATCTTCATTTTCTTCGGAAGATAGTGAAGATGAAAATTATGAACTGGATAATGCCAAATTTCTAAGTTTGAAGAAAGTAGCTAAGAAAGAACCCAAAAAGAAATCTAACTTGTTTAGTACTTTGAAAAGATAAGCGGTATTAGAAACTAGCTTAATTATGTATTATTAAATGTGTATTTATGGGGTATGTATTATATTAATCTTTGTAAAAAGCTTGTACTGAACTATTTATACTAAAAAAAATCAATAAACCATAACTACAATGTTACTATATTTCTATCATGCATTCTGCCAAAGTTATGACTTCAAGGAATGGGTGCCAGTTCGTTTCTATTTTTGTGACGTTTATAAAGTGATCTTCCCATGATCTTGGTAGTCCAATTTTCATAACTAATATCTGGAGGTAAAATCAGAGTAATAGTATTCACCAAGTTATTATATATTTCGGCCACGAATTTTTCAGCAACAATAGGCTGTTCATAAAATAATGCACCAACATAAGCTTCGAAATAATCTGCTAAGAATTCTTCTTCGAATATTCGGGTACCTGTCTCGCCTCTATCAGTTTGTGTGTTTCCAGTGTAATGGCATGGAATATATTCTTTTGCAATGGTATCTTTCATAAATGGATCTTGTAATCCTTCATGCAAATTATAAGCAATTGTGACTTTAGATAAAAGGGTATTAGTGGATAAAATTATCCTTATTACTTGATATATTTGGCGTCTCATTTTGGAAGCCTTACCTTCTTCGTGTAGTTTATACAATAGGCTCGATGCTTCTCTAGCTAAATAAAAATCTCCCAAACCATCAAGGAAGGATAATTCATATTTCAAAACGTTATAATTCTTAGGGTTCAAATCGTAACCTAAATTTACTAAATCTTTGGCGAAAGGATGATTCTTTTTCAAAAGAGCACGGTAACATTCTCTATGCATCATAGCCTTTACCAATAGATTACGGTTATGAATCTTTGGTAAAGGGGGCAATATTACAATTTGATCAATGGATTCATTCAACACAATATAACGATTAACTGGCGGGTTTGGGTACAACATTTCATAATTTATAGGGATATTCTCAAAATAATTCCTTAAAAGATCTAACACTTTTAAATCATTAGCATCTGTAACCAAGCCAGTTTGGTGGTGAATCTTTGATTCATTTGCATTTAAATAGATATCTATTATCTTATCGGTAAATTGATTAAGATTGAGGTCATGATTGGCACTATAAGAGTTCAAATATCCAAACATAATGAATAACCATTTGGAAAGGGGGAACTTGTGATTTGTAGATATCAAGTTTTCTTTATTGCTATCGCTAGCAATATCTACTAAATTATAATTTGATGTTAAATAAAAGATACTTCTTAATTGTTTACCGGATTCTGAATTATCATTTTGCATCTCCTTCTTGATGAATCCAGCAACATCATGAACCATAGATTTCAACACTCCAGATCCGCCAACAAATAAAAGATGGTGGAACTTTCTGTAGGTCTCTACGTGAAGCAATTGGAACCCAACACAATATAAATGATCTCTTATCCACGGTGTCTTCAACAATGAATCTAAATGATAAGGAATCAACATATTTTGATTCGATCCTTGATAGCTACTTGTAAATTGACGACTACTTAATAAATTAATACTTTGATGACTTCTAATTAAACACAATCGTCTATTGCTGGATATATTCATGTTAAATCTCATCTAACATTCAAGAGTCATACCAAATGGTTTCGTATACCTACCTGCTTGTTTACAATACGCAAGACACATGGGTTCCTATCTAAGCGCTTTGGGTAATTTGCAACCCTCAAGTTCTGCATGAAATTTGACGTAAGAAATTGGAATTGAGTGGCTGCAAAATCATAAACACCGCGTTGCAACAATATGTGGTATTTGACATGGTTATACTGGTGTTTCAATTGGGACCAATATAAGTCTGCTCTATTTCCGTCGAGTTTTTCCTTCTTTGATGTTTGGTTTTTGTTAGAACTTCTGTATCTTGCCTCACTTTATGACTGATTTGATGATGTCATAAAAATGAGAGGTCACTTTTTTGCATTTTGTAAGGGATAATAGATTTATTAGTCTTCGAAGTGCGTAGTATGGTGCATGAATGGGGTATTACTGTAGTCTGATATTTCCATGCATTTTTTTTGTAGAAAAATATTCTATGACTAATCGGCTACGCTCCAGTTATTGTCGCCCTACTTGAATCTTATGCTACGATATTCTATCAATTTATTTAGTATCCCAGCTACACACGACAAATGAGTCAAATTCTGGCTAATAGAAGATTACCCCATTTCTTCAGCAAACGAGAAATAATTCATTATTTACTAAAATTCAATTTTTTGTTTGAACTCCTCACTTTAACTGCTCATTTGTTTCATAATACGATAGTAAAGTAGCTGTACATATTTATATTGATTATTAAATTGACTGCATCCTTTCCGTTTATATATTGAGCTACTAATTCCAAAGAAATTTACTATATAGAAATAGAATGGGTATCTTGGAGTATGTAAACAGACTGCTTATTTGACTGCTAATTTTCGTGGTCGGTAGCATAGAGAAATGTAACAATACTCCCATGTAAAACCAGTGCAGTATGGAAGTTACTATAAATCTTGGTTGCACCAATAATTGCGAGTTCCTATACATTTTTTGGAGGTTTAGCAAAATTCAATTTTACCAAATTAAACTTATTGTTCTTTTAGAAGATATATTCTTCTATAATATAACTATATATCAGTTTTGAATCTAAAATAATGTATAATGCCTCAAATTAATTTGGGAGTCTTATATATTTAGGGAGATTAATGAAATATATCTTGCCTGCGTAGCGTAATGGTTAACGCGTTTGACTTCTAATCAAAAGATTCCGGGTTCGACTCCCGGCGTGGGTTA
The DNA here is from genome assembly GCA_030569075.1 of Suzukiozyma sphagnicola. Classification (NCBI taxonomy): domain Eukaryota; kingdom Fungi; phylum Ascomycota; class Pichiomycetes; order Serinales; family Debaryomycetaceae; genus Suzukiozyma; species Suzukiozyma sphagnicola. The sequence continues at coordinate 131,667 of JAJMJR010000015.1, read as the reverse complement.
TTTTTTAGATTTTAGAATACATACATCTACTAATCTTCCTATGAATAAATGGATATATTAAATATATATGTAAATATGCAAAAGTTAATCAGCCATCGACCTAATTATCAGATTTGGGAAAGTTTTCAGTAATAAATGATCTCAATTCAACAAAATCTTGGGTTAAAAATTCATTCAAAATGTTCTCTCTCACCACTAATTTGAAGTTATATAGATATAAAAATCCAACTTCGATCTTAAACAACTCTCTTAATGAAACTCCTCCAACAGTAGCAAAGGATTTTTGCTTCTGATAAACATCTTCTAATTTCTTAGTTGAACACCTAATAGAAGCGAGAATAAAACGGTACACATTGTGTAAAGTTAATGGAACCAAGTCCAATATTATGCATAGTTTAAAAATCATTGAAGCAGCATGAATGTAACATGAAGTTGAAATTGAGGAGGAGTATTTTTTTATTCTCGTAAGAAACTCCACAATGGTCAAGGGAGGAATGTTCACAAGATTGAAGGTTTTTAATAATTGGCTAGTTTGACTCTCAGATCGTTTTTTTACTATTTCACGTTTCAAATGTTGGATGTAACAATCTCTAGTTGATTCGACTGGACTCAAATCAGTCCGTTCAACCAACGATTCTATATCGATAATTGTAGGCTCAGGTACGGGTTCGGTGTCTGTAGTAGCCTTGTGTTGCACAAACTTTATACTAATTCCATTTCTATTGTCATCGTCATCGTCTTCGTCCTCCTCGTCCTCTTCATCATGCAATGTCATATTATTGGTATCGTATCCATAGTGAGGCAATTTGAAGTTCATTGTTGGGTTAAAATCTTCAAGATCTTCGAAATTATTGGATAAGTTTCTGGACTTAATTTTCTTCTTTAATGGCTGATACGGGCTATCGACATTCTCAACTTCAGGTATAAAATTCACCGCTTCATCACCCACATCACTCATAAGGTCATCATTACTAGCATTTAGTTTCAAGCTCAATTTATCATCGATTGAGTCGGTACTAGCAAAGTTGAATATTTCCATATCAGGAGAAGAGGAATCCAGCGGCAAATCAGCAAGGTTCACGCCGTACCTAGCAAGTAGCTTAGTTCGAAAAACCTCAAATAGCCCGCGATCGCTTTGCAATTTGATGATATCTTGTAACATTATTGAAAAAATGGTAAGTGCTTCATACAGATGGATACTAGCCACTAGTTTCATTCCATGTTGCAATTCAAAGACTAACTCGCTCAAATCCACATCTTCCAATGACTCTGGATCGTCCACAAACGTTATCTGTGTCCGCTTTAACGGCAATTCACTGAAATCAGACATTGATTCGATAGATGGATTTTGTTATACAAACAAAAACCTTAAACAAAAAGACGACTACAAAAATGTCGTCGTGGGCTTCCCCAGAAAATGTCGGATGTCGTGAAGCTGCCAAATACAAAGGTGCTTTTTTAGGGTAGAAATTGTAAGCAAAGTAGAGAATCTCTAGTACAACAAATCTTGAGAACGTTGAATAGAGCTTTACCCTTTAGATTCTGGTTCATATTACTTGATTTGTGATTGCAATCGAAAAAAATAATGCCTCCACTCAGAGTTGAACTGAGGATCTCCTCATTACTAGTGAGGCGCCTTACCAACTTGGCCATAGAGGCTACTTATTGTCACTAAAGATTATATTGTTACTATCAGATTAGCTAATTCGAAGTTATATTTGAAGATAACTAGGACTAAATCCTTCAGATTTCTAAATGTGAGCGAAGGGGAAATAGGAGAGAATCTAGTAGCGAGTTTTAAAAATATTAGAAGTAAATATCGGATATTCTCGAAAATAATAATTAATTTGATCAAGTTTTAGCACTTTTTTAGGGAAAGTATTTTATGTGGAAATTTTTAATACTCTCTTCAATTAAGCAAAGTACAACAAATAACTATGTTTTCCTAAAAACTTTATCAAATAGGACAAGTGGCTCTGCCAAACACTAAAAAACTAGCTGAGTATTGCCATTTGTAGACTAAACACAGGAAGGATTAGATACAAAGGAATACAAGTTCGAGTGCGATAGTTCCAGCTAAAAGTACAATAGTTCGTTAAGCAAGTATAGATTTCAAGATGTAGAGCATTAAATCTCAATAATTTTGAGCAAAAAAAGATATCGACAACTGCAGGATTCGAACCTGCGCGGGCAAAGCCCAAAAGATTTCTAATCTTTCTCCTTAACCACTCGGACAAGTTGCCATTAATCTTGAGTCTTATCTAAATTGAGAAAACATAAACCAATACATAAAGTCCACAGGTGTGACTTTAGCCCCGTTTTAATATTAACAGGAAAATAAGGTTTTTCTCCTCAACACTAATTTTTTCTTTCAAAAAATCACCCGAGAATTAATAATTTATATACTACCATAAGAATATGAACTTTTCTTGTAGTTATAGTGTGCCGATCCACAGTATCACATAATATAAAAAAAATACTTCAACTTCCTATAATTAAAAAAAATATGTCAATAAAAACAAGTAAAAATTTTTTCACAACTACAGTACGTCAATTAATAGTGCGCCTACTGTTTGAGGTAATTTAGATAGTGTTTACAACAATGCACTTATTTGTGTAGAGCTTATTAATTCCGTAGCTTCCATAAAACTTAAAGTTTAAAGTATATTTTTGCTTAATTATGGTACTAATTGTTAGTTTTATGGCACAGCCTGTCCACGTTTCCATTCCACTTACTATGAAAGCCTAAAGATGGCATTAATATTGCATTTTATTCAATAAATGCTTGCGTTACAATTATTAGACGATAGATAATGCACCTGGTGGGATTGTATAAATGCCCAGACTTTTCTTGTCATTATGATGTATTTTCTTGACTACATATTTTTTCGACTACATATTTCTTAACTATGGCTGCAAAATCTGGAGAAATCGCTGAACAAGTTGGTTATAAGGAAGATAATTCCGGTGGTAAAACCGCATTCAAAGATTATATTGGCAAATATGCTCATATTGAAGATCCATTAGAGAGAAAAAGATTAGCTTTAGAAGAAATTGATAATGCTGCTTTTGGTTGGACTCAAATCAAGATGATTATGATTGCTGGGGTAGGTTTCATGACTGATGCTTATGATATCTTCGCTATTAATTTAGGGGTTACTATGTTAGGTTATGTTTACTGGAAAGGTAGCATGCCATCTTCTACAAGTACTTTAATTAAAGTTTCTACTTCAGTTGGTACTGTTATCGGACAAGTTGGATTTGGTGCTGCTGCCGATATCTTCGGACGTAAGAAAATTTATGGTTTGGAAATCATTGTCATTATTTTTGCAACAATTTTGCAATGTTGTGTGGGTCAGTCTCCTGCTGTTAATTTCACTGCTATTTTTACAACCTTAAGAATCGTTATGGGTATTGGTATTGGTGGTGATTATCCATTATCATCCATTATTTCAGCCGAATTTTCAACTACAAAGTGGAGAGGTGCTATCATGGCTGCAGTGTTTTCCAATCAAGGTTTGGGTCAATTATTCGCTGGTATTGTCGCTATGGTTGCGATTGCTGGTTATAAAGATGACTTAATCTTTGCCAATACTGCTGCTCAATGTGTTGGTAGATGTATTAAAGCTTGTGATACAATGTGGAGAATTTTAATTGGTTTTGGATGTGTTCCAGGTTGTATTGCTTTATACTATAGATTGACTATTGCCGAATCTCCAAGATACGAATTAGATGTCAATGAACACGATGAATTCCAAAAAGTTGCCGATGCTGAAGCTGCTATTGATGTTGCTGCTAAGGATATCATTTCTCCAAAAGCTTCCATGGGAGATTTCTGGAAACATTTTTCACAATGGAAATATGGTTCGATTTTATTAGGGACTGCTGGTTCTTGGTTTATGTTAGATATTGCTTACTACGGTCTTGGTTTAAATACTGCTACTATTTTACAAACCATTGGTTATGCTTCAAGTAAAAATGTTTACAGATCATTATATAACTCTGCTGCTGGTAATTTAATTTTAATTTGTGCTGGTTCTTTACCTGGTTACTGGTTCTCCATTGCTACTATTGATATTGTTGGTAGAAAACCAATTCAATTAGGAGGTTTCATTATTTTAACCATTTTGTTTTGTGGATTAGGTTTTGGTTATCATAAACTTACAAATAATGGGAAGTTAGCGTTGTATGTTCTTTGTCAATTTTTTGAAAATTTTGGACCAAATACTACCACTTTCATTGTTCCTGGTGAGATTTTCCCAACTAGATATAGATCCAGTGCTCATGGGTTATCGGCTGCCTCAGGTAAAGTTGGTGCCATTGTCGCACAAACATGTATTGGTACCTTAATTAACCACGGATGTTCTGCAACAAACACAAATTGTTTTTTGAACCATGTGATGGAAATTTTTGCTTTATTCATGTTGTTAGGATGTTTCACTACTCTTTTGATTCCAGAAACTAAACGTATGACATTGGAAGAAATTTCCGAAAAATACCACGATGAAATAGATACCACTAGAATCGTTAGAGATAGATTAACTACAGAAACTCAAATTGACAATTATGAATCGGAAGAGAAACAATTTTAAATTATTTAGTATAAAAATTACTTAAATATCTTCAGTTCATTCTTAATTTTCAGTCCCCTGTTCTTTTAATATAATCTTGCTACCCATAAAATAAAAAAAAAAATCAGAGAAATTATCAATTTGTCTACTTGTTACCTCGATCGCTTGGTGTTTCGCTATCAGCTGTGAATGAATATATTACTCCAATCTCCAAAGTTGATTTGAAGATTAGCGAAGTTAATATTTTTTGACTTTATATGCATCCTTTATATAATTGTATAACCGAATTGGATGTTTGATTAACTATTGGTAGTCGTGGAATCTTTGTAGCAATTAATTTGAAAGCATAAGCAGGTGAGGTTGTCAAAGGCTTCGTATTTATACTTCTTCTAGAAAATTCAGGAAGTGTCAAAAAAATGTTGCTTAAGTGACAGACAATTTGATACGTATTGTCAGGTTGATTCTTTAGCTGAAGTTGAAACAAAACCCCATAGCAACCCCATAGAAAACCTCGAGCACGCACCATCCCATTATAACCAACCCAACAATGTCTAAAACCGGGGACTTCAATTACATAGAAGCTGAGCAAGGTGCGCAAGACTTGGCGTCTTGGTAAGAAGCAAATTTCATAATTTTTGCATTTGCGCTGCTTTCATCAAACTATTGCAATATCTATACGTAGAAGTTTGTATCTGCAATGAAAGCAAACTACGTTCGCCTAATCAGATACTTCTTCAACCTAATCTCACAAGAAAGGTATCACATCCTATATATAAAATGATAACGATCATGTGACGTAAAACAAGAAATACCCACTACATACAGGTAAACGCTTCAACAATTACTACGGTAATCATTAAGGTTCAAACTACGTCATATGTCAAGAGATCAGCAGCTTGGCTGATCTCAGCATTTCAAACGATAGAAATTTTTATCCATTAGTAAGGTGCCTATATCAGCACTGTAACATCAGCTAGACACTGTTATCGCCAGTTAATATAGATTAATACCATTGTACAAGCCATTATGGTTTTTATCAACACATCCCCGTAGTATACTGCAGTATAGCGTGGCTAGAGGCTGAATAGCACAGCCTAGCGCGACTGGACACGAAAGTTGATGATTAGTCGCGATTGAACCGGAAGTCACCTCATTATCTGTACGCGAGATGACTCGAGGGTGGAAAATCACTTGATTGATAGCTGATATCTCCAAAGCACCTAGCCATCGCAACCGAATTTGTCCCGATTAATTCTCGAATATAGGTCGGATTTAAAATTTTCTTGTTTCTTGGAAGGCAGGAGTTGATTTGATTCAAAGCTAAAAACCATTATATTTGAGTTTATTCTACAGTCACTTAGTTTACTTAATTTAACCTTTTGCCTTGGTTTATCATTTGCTTCATTATTGCGAAACCATTTTTCAGAGTTGATAGTTTCCATTTTCTTCGTAGTGGATCACCTTTGCTATAAATAGTTTCAATCGCTAGTAATTAGATTTACAAGTACCGTTTTTTCTTAACGGTTTAGCTATTTCCCATTTTCATTCGCTAATACTTAGTCCCTAGTCTACTGGACACCAAAACCAAACCAAAAGCAAAACTTATATCTGGCAAACTAGTTATAGCCTGTTGCCTAAACTATCCGGATCGTTATATATATTTGTAAAAATGAACTTTCTTCATTTTTTCCTATGGTTATCGGTCTTCTTTTCCACAATTGATGCTAAGAGATCGTTGTCTGCCACAAGTTTAGTTACTTGTATGGCAAATTCCCAAATCTCTCCCTCGTACTTTAACGTCACTTTTAACCCCGATGATGGATCATTGAGGTATTCCTTTGACTTACATACCGACTTGAACGCCAATGTGTCTGCCGTGGCGCAAGTCTATGCTTATGGATTCTTAATTATTAAAGAAAATATCGACTTGTGTTCTTTGGGTTGGAAACAATTCTGTCCTCTTTTCCCAGGTTCTATTCAAATCGACTCGATTCAGTACCTTGATCATAAATATACTAGTATGATTCCTGGAATCGCATATACGGTACCAGATATCGATGCCGTGGTAAGAATTGACGTTTATGATATGGACACTGGTGCCCTTCTTTCTTGTATTCAATCAAGTTTCACTAACGGAAGAACTGTTAGTCAGGCTGGAGCAAAGTGGGCTACTGCTATTATTGCCGGGTTGGGATTATTGATCGCCGCCGTGATGTCTACTTTTGGTAACTCCAATGCCGCTTCCCACATTTCTGCCAATGCCGTTTCTTTGTTTTTGTATTTTCAATCAGTGGTTGTGGTATGTATGCAAAGTGTCGAAAGAGTACCTCCAATTGCTTCAGCATGGTCCGAAAATTTGGCCTGGTCGATGGGTTTGATTAAGGTTACATTCATGCAAAAAATCTTCCGTTGGTATGTCCAATCAACCGGTGGTACTCCAACTTTGTACTTGACTGGTACAACAAAACAAATTTTGGTACAAAGAGCATTGAATTATTTTAAAGTGTTACATTCGTTAGTTTCAAGAAGTCTTGATTACGCCTTACATTCCAATACCAATTTGATTATCTTGAGAGGGATTAGTCGTATTGGGTTCAATTCGGGGATTGAACCAACATCGATCGTGGTGACTGGATTTACCTTTTTCATTATTATTGGTTATGTGTTGGTAGCAATTTTGGTGATTTTCAACTCAGTTTTAATCTTACTAGTCAGATTTGGCAAATTGAAATCAAGAAGATTCCTTTATTTCAGAACATCGTTTCCTACTATTTTGAAAGGAGCAATTTTAAGGTATGTTTATATCGGGTTCACCCAATTAATTATTTTATCACTTTGGGAATTCACCGTGCAAGATTCACCGGCAGTTATTGTCTTAGCGGTGTTATTTTTGTTGTTACCATTAAGTTTACTTGGTTATTGTTTCTGGAGAGTAGTGACATTTGGAAGATTATCCATTAAGAAGTATAATAACCCTGCCGCAGTACTTTATGGTGACAATGTTGTGTTAAATAAGTTTGGTTTTTGTTATACAATGTTCCATGCTGAAAAATATTGGTTCGGTATTGTAGTTCTTGGCTACAATTTGTTGAGGGGTATCTTTATCGGATTATGTCAAGGATCAGGTAAAGCATCTGCCTTGGTTTTGTTTATTGTTGATCTTGCATTTACTTGCTACTTGATCTACAGCAAACCGTACCTTAATAAGCCAACCAATATTATTAACTACCTCATTTCAGTTGTGACTACTGTTAATTCGTTCTTATTTATTTTCTTTTCCGATTTGTTTGGTCAACCAGCGCAAGTTGGCTCTATCATGGGTTGGGTATTCTTTATTTTAAATGCTGGTTTCTCTTTAGTCTTATTGGTGATGATTTTGGTATTAATTCTGTTTTCATTAATTTCTAAGAATCCTGATGCAAGATTTGCACCAGCTAAAGATGATAGATTCTCTTTCCAAAAAAATGGAGCAAACTCTAAATTCAACGCTAACCAAGGAAATGATACTACATTTGACGAAAAATCACAAGCATCAAGCATTCGCGAAGCTCGTGGAGAAGAGCAGAACAATGAATTATCGGCACTCGGAATTGCAGCTCAAGATCATAGTAATAATTGGGAAACTGAGATGTATAAATTAAATAACGTTTCTGGATCTCATACCAATTTATTTACTCCAGAGGTTGAGCAAAGTGGTCAATTCGAAAAAAAGAATACCTCAAACGATAAGGAAAAGTTAGGTGCTAGACTTAAAGATAAGATCGCTAGAGGATTATCGATTAAAAGTGTCAGAAGTAATAAGAATTCGGATTCAAAAGCTGATACGAGTGTCAATAGAATTAGCGATACTCTAAAGCATGACGATGAAGAAAGAGATTTGTTGCCTCACTTAGATAACGAAGGGTTTGCTTCTCAAAATAATAAAAAGCACATAAGAAACGAATCCAGAGATAGTTCAATAAATGCCGGTCCGACAGCTACTCGTGGTTTTATCTAAGAATTTGAATAAACTTGCAATATCAGATATTCTCAGATACTTAAATTAATTGGCATGAAACAAAAAGAAAGGGTGTTAACAATATAGAGTCGCTCAGTTTCGTAATTGATGTATATTAATGTAAAATAGTTTAGTTATTGTGGACAATTTTTTTATGCTGTATTATCCGTCTAAATATACAATAAGATTAAATTATTCTTTTACTAAATCGTCCCAGATACTTTGTAACACTTTCAAATGATGAATGGTGTACTTAGAATTTTTGTAAGAAAAAAATAAACCAAGTTTCTCTTGAGAATCTAAACTATCAAAATTCCGTTCCAGTAAATTCTGAGGGAAGCTCATACTTTGCAAACCTAAATTGAATTGTGAGAGCATAGGTGGAACTTGAATTGGACTCATCAATTTATTTAAATAGTCTGCCGTTAAAGTAATAGCTTTGGAAATTAGATTCAACTCAAGTTCACTGTAACTATAATTTTCATTTACATCAATCTTACTAGCCCAGGAATCTTTATACATATCAGAGGACTCCATTGCTGAGAACCTAAAGTTGAACGGGGTGGCTGTAGACAAATAGGGAATAGTTTGAATTATAGCAGGATTTAGCGGATTTGAGAATATATCGTATTTAAACCATCTTTTTGTAGAATCTGCTGCAATCAATGGCAATATTGGTTTAGCTATGGAAGCATCGCATGGAAAATTGAATTCTTTAACTAATTGACCACTGTTGAGGCTGTTGATTATTTTTTTCCTCTCTTCAAGTGGAATTGGGCATGAAAATAATCCGCCAACAAATGTATGAGGAACATAAAATGTGATATTTCGTTTTGCATATTTTTGTCTTCGAGCAATTTTGTAGCATACCAAATTTCTTGATTCCCAAGTAAGAGACGATTGTGGGTCTGCCAGTTTAATATCTTCAACATGATCTAGTGAATTCTTTCCAGTGTATTGAATTAGAGATCCGCTAGTAATTCTCTCGGCTATATCGTCAATTTTCTTTCTGAACCCACAAAGATTGATCAAACCTGACGCAGAGGTAGTAGCAGTTGCAGAAATTGAAGTTTGAATATTCGAATAATCAATTATTTCATTGGTATCTTTATTAATGTACTGCCTTACTGTTTCCTGGGGTAACAACCTCGATGCTAGTTCAGGTTTCAACATACAGAATGGTCGATCCCAATTAATATCAATACTATTGCTTATTTTTAGAGTCTTGTCGTAATCAACTTTACCGTGATTACAGTGAGACAAGGTTAGGAAATTTTGACTTGTTGGTATCCCTAATCCTTGCAATTTGAATATCCGATTGATACGAAACCCAGTGAATGCAAATATATTATTGACACCTGGGTCACATACCTTGTTTTCCTTGAAGTACCAAGCACCAAAGCAACTTCTGGCCAAGATAAGCAAACATAAAATTCTCATAATATTTAATCCAGAAACTAGGGAAATCATAGCAACTGTTGAAACCATTGACACTGTATAATTGTAATAGCCATTTGCAAAGAGGTTTTCGCAGCCATTGGGTTTGTAAACATTTTGAATTGCAACCATCCTGCAGAAAAAACACTTTTTTTACACACTCACGCCGCAATAGTAACGATGTATGCGATGAGATGGATTATAAAATTTCAAAAACCAAGGCAATTTGATATAAGTCCGTTTTGAATTGATTGTCAAGTGATTCTGTTGTGTACTAATGGATGGAACTCAGCAGGCAAATAAGCCGCATAGAGGTGGTGGTACTACCAAGACCACTGCTAAGAAGAAGTTGCATCAGAATGGTCAGAACCAGAAAGCGTTTGCAGTGAATGCACCAAGAAAGTTAGAGCGTCAAGCCAGAAGAACGCAAGATGTCAATGAGAGGAAGTTACATGTGCCTATGGTCGATAGAACCCCAGATGACGACCCTCCTCCTGTAATAATCGCTGTGGTAGGACCTCCTGGGACTGGGAAGACTACCTTAATTAAATCGTTAATTAGAAGATTGGCCAAAACCTCGTTAACCGAGATCAAAGGTCCAATTACCGTAGTTAGTGGGAAAAGAAGAAGATTAACTTTTATTGAAGTTGGAAATGATTTGAACTCAATGATAGATGCTGCTAAAATCGCCGATTTAGTACTTATCTTAATCGATGGGAACTTTGGGTTAGAAATGGAAACTATGGAATTCTTGAATATTGCCCAACATCACGGTATGCCAAGAGTATTAGGAGTTGCAACCCATTTGGATTTATTCAAATCGCAATCTACTTTGAGAACTTCGAAGAAGAGATTGAAGCACAGATTTTGGACAGAAGTGTATCAAGGTGCCAAGTTATTCTATTTATCAGGGGTTATAAATGGCCGTTATCCTGATAGAGAAATCTTAAATTTAAGTAGGTTCATTTCGGTGATGAAATTCAGACCTTTAAAATGGAGAAACGAGCATCCATATTTATTGGCAGATAGAATAACTGATTTGACCCATCCCCAACTTATAACTGAAAACCCAAAGTGCGATAGGAAAGTTGCCTTGTACGGTTATCTTCACGGTACCCCATTGCCAGCCGAAAATGCTCATGTTCATATCGCAGGTGCTGGTGATTACTACGTTCATTCTGTTGAAAAATTACCGGATCCGTGTCCAACTCCATATTTCGAACAAAAAATAGAAGAGTTAGAAAGAGAACGAGCAAAAGCTGCCGCTGCCTCGGGTGAACCTTTAGCAAAGACAACAAGAAGAAGGAAAAGATTGGAAGACAAACAAAAGATCATATACGCACCAATGTCCGATGTTGGTGGTGTTCTCATGGATAAAGATGCTGTGTACATTGATATGGGAAATAGAGAAGATTTCAACCAAGATAACGAAGACATGGGCGATGGAGAAAAATTCGTAACTGGATTACAAGAGGTGGAAAAGACTATCCAAGAAAGATTCGAGGAGGGCCCAGGTTTACAGTTGTTCTCATCTTCGAAAGAATTGCATGCACCAGCTGATGAAAATGATCGCGAAGAAGGTGGTCTCTTGTCGGAGTCTGAAGATGACCAACAAGAAGTTAATGAATACGCAGGTAGAACTGCCATGAGAAAACCAAGAATATATGGAAAAGCGTTAAAAGATGACACTGAATTCGATAACGAATTATCTGGAGCCGAGGATGAAGATGACGATGAAGAAGGGGAACCAAAGCTAGTCAATATTGACTTTGATCATAATAAGTATGGAGACGAAGAGTTGGAGTTTGTAGAAGATTCTTCGCTATCATCCGATGAAGATAGCTACCAATCAACCGCTGCCAAATTAAGAGGTTCGGCTCAAAGAAGATGGGATATCAATAAGTTGCTTTATTTAGAGAACATTGAACCTGCTGAAGTTATTAAAAGATGGAGAGCAGAAGAAGAAGATGACGAAGAAGAAGAAGACATTGAAGAAGACGACGATTTCTTTAAGAAATCCGACGAGAAAAAGAGTGATCAGTCGTCTAGCTACTACCCATCTGTTGAAGAATTGAAGCAAATTTTTGATGCTTCTAGACTTGAAGACGACAGTGACGAAGAATACGAGAATGGTTACAAAGTGTTAAAGCAAAGATTCTTAGTTGCCCCTAAATTGAACCTTGAGAATGGAGAAACCAAAGAAGGTGAAAATGATGAAGATGAGGAATTATATGGTGACTTTGAAGATTTAGAAAACGGGGAGGGTAAAAATTCTATGAAGAAGTCGAATGGGCAAGAAAACGACGACGATGATGACGAAGATGATGATGAGGACGATTTTGCTGATTTCGACGAGGAAGAACAAAATGCAGAACTTGGAGTCGAGGAGGAGGAATCGGAAGAAGAAGATGAAAACCTTACAACTGAAGAAAAGAGAAAACTCAACGCGGCAAAGAAAGCCAAGTTGAAAGTGCAATTCGAAGATGAAGAGGATAGAGAATTTGGAGCTGAAGATCCAGAAGGAGATGCTGATGCCGATACCTGGTATGAATTCCAAAAAAACAAGATGGCAAAACAATTAGAAATCAATAAAGCCGAATTTGACGAAATGGATGATTCTACAAGATTGAAAATCGAAGGTTACAGAGCTGGTTCATACGTTAAAATAGTTTTCAATAATCTCCCATGTGAATTTGTGGAAAACATGCAACCTGAATTTCCAATTGTTTTAGGAGGGTTGTTACCAACTGAATCCAGATTTGGTATCATGAATGCTAGAATAAGAAGACATCGTTGGCACAAGAAGATCTTGAAGACTCAAGATCCATTAATTTTGTCGTTAGGGTGGAGAAGATTCCAAACATTGCCAATTTATACTACTTCCGATTCCAGAACTAGAAACAGAATGTTGAAGTATACACCTGAGCATGCTTATTGTTTTGCGTCATTTTACGGACCATTGGTTGCTCCGAATACGACGTTTGTTGGTTTTAATATTATTGATAATAAGTCCACCACTGGTTCATTCAGAGTTGCTGCTACAGGTATTGTTCAAGATTTGAATTCCTCGGTTGAAATTGTCAAGAAATTGAAATTAGTTGGTCATCCATATAAAATTTTCCGTAATACAGCTTTTGTTAAAGATATGTTTTCAAATTCGCTAGAAGTAGCCAAATTTGAAGGGGCCCAGATTAGAACTGTTTCTGGTATTAGGGGGGAAATTAAAAGACCTTTAGCCAAAACAGAAGGACATTTCAGAGCTGCTTTCGAAGATAAAGTTTTGATGTCTGATACCATTTTCTTGAAAACTTGGTATCCAGTAAATGTTAAGAAATTCTACAACCCAGTTACTTCATTGTTATCAAAAGACAAAGGAGAATGGAAAGGAATGAGACTTACTGGACAAGTAAGAGCTGCGCAAAGTATCGCAACTCCAATGATCGAAGACAGTGCCTATAAGAAAATCGAAAGAAAAGAAAGAAGATTCAATCCACTTATGGTTCCAAAATCTGTTAAGCAATCATTACCATTCAAATCACAAATTCACGAAATGAAGCCACAAAAGAAGAAAACTTACATGGCAAAGAGAGCTGTGGTATTAGGTGGCGAAGAAAAGAAGGCAAGAGATTTAATGCAAAAGATTGCTACTCTTAGAAAAGAAAAGGATACCAAAAGAAAGGACAAGAAGAATGAAAAATTCAAAGAAAAGTTGAAGACTTTAGCCAAGAAGGAAGATTTAAGAAAAGAGAAAGAAAAAGAAAGGAAGAAAGATTACTTTTCAAGAGAAGGAAAGAAGAGATCAATAGGATCCAGCGACAAGCAATCCTTTGGAAAGAAAAGACGTGTATAATAGTTTTATAGATTCATAATGTCAATATATTTGTACAAGGTTTCTTAATAACTATTTATGTTTATAAATGATACTCAACCATTCTATTTGAATCGTTTTTAACAGCTAACACATCGCCATCCCAGACAACTTTCATTACATCTAAAAATTCTCTGGCATAGTTCATTTGAATACCGTATTTGGATAAATAGAAGTCCTCTACTTGAGTCATCTTAAAATCAATGTTTTCGTTATCTCTTAATAATTCATTCATTAATGTGCTTGAAATGGTACCAGTTTCTTCAGCTGATTTGATATATTCTTCAATTAAATCTTTTCTATTTTCACGAGGGACAATCATTCGCTTGATATTTCCATTCAAGTGAGCTCCCATCAATTTTTCTTTAACTCCTCCAATTGGCAAAACTAGCCCCCTAAGAGTAATTTCACCAGTCATGGCAATATCATGTGGAACTGGCTTCTCTAAAATTAAAGACAAGAACAGTAATGCCATAGTAATACCAGCAGATGGTCCATCTTTTGAAATTGCACCCTGAGGAACATGAAGATTGATTTCTAAATTGTTAAATTTCTCAATTAAGGCTTTTTCATCTTTTTCTTTAGTGCTCAATAGATTCATATAAATAAGCAGTTTAATAAAAGTTAATCCGATTTTACCACTTTCCATTAATACTTCCCCTAACCTACCGGTCATAGTTAACGAGCAGCCTGAATTAATGTTACTTGGGTTTCCGATTCTTTTGTCAAATCCAATACTTTCAAATACTAAAACTGAACCACTACCTTCGGAATTATAGGACAACCCGTTGACAATTCCAATTCCTGATGAATTAGAAATAGTAGTTTCAACACCAGTGAGATCTCCTGTAGCAAATGGGACCCCCAAGTACTTTGGCAAATCATTTTCTTCAATATATGCCCCATATTTTTTGTCGGTACCTAAACTTTCACAGTATTCCACGGCCTTGAATCTACAAATAGTTCCTAATTTTCTTTCGAGATTTCTCACACCAGCTTCTCTGGTATAATCTACGATGATTCTCTTTAAAACATCATCATCCATACTAATGAATTCCTCCACATTATCCGATAACGGAAATCCATTTCTTTTAATTTGTCTTGGTAATAAGTACTTTCTTCCAATAACCAATTTCTCATTGTAATCATATGCACCAACATTGATCATTTCTAAACGATCCAACAAAGGTCTAGATAAATTGTAAGGATCGTTTGCAGTACAAACAAAAATAACTTGAGACAAATCAACTGGAAATCCTAGATAATGATCAATGAAAGTGGTATTTTGTTCAGGGTCCAACACTTCCAATAAAGCTGCTGATGGATCACCGTTAAATTTGTTACCTGAGTTGTTACCACCAATTACTTTATCAATTTCATCTAATAAAATAACAGGATTCATAGACCTGGCTTTTCTCAAGGCTTGAATAATTAATCCTGGCATAGCTCCAACATAAGTTCTTCTGTGCCCCCTAATCTCACTTTCATCCTTAACACCACCCAAAGAGATTCTTTGGAAGTTTCTTCCTAAAGATTTGGCAATGGAATGTGCTAACGATGTTTTACCTGTTCCTGGTGGTCCTGCCAACATTATAATAGGTGATTTGTTCCTTTTAGAAACTTCGATAGATTCATTACTGGCATTTACGTCACATTGTTCAACAGAATTGCTGACCTTATTTTGAGCTTGCTTATGGGCAAATGAGGTTTCATCACTATTTGCAATAACGATAGATGAATTATCATCTACTTTATTGTTTTGCTTTTCGCTTGCCCTTTCGGTGTTGGATTTTTCAGCATTTATACCTAACAATTTCAACACAACCAAGTATTGGATTAACCTTCTCTTGACATGTTCAAGACCATAATGATCCTCATCCAATTGGCGTTTTGCTAATGCTAAATCAATTTCTTTGTTGGACTTGAATTTAGTAACATAAAGGTTCCATGGTAAGTCCATAACAATATCTAAATAATTTCTGATTACATGAAAGTCAGAATTACCACCACCAGGGGAATTGGAAGAAGATTTGATTCTTTTAAAGTCTTTAACAATTAAACGTTTGGATTCTGGTGATAAACTAGAAATGTGAGGTAATTTGGTTTTAATAAAATTAGTAATTGCCCGCAAATCATCGTCATCATAATCTTCTTCTTCGTCAAAATTTTCTGAATTATTATTATTATTATTATTGTTATGGTTATCATCCCGGCGAGTTAATTTATTATTATTGTTATTATTTGCGCCGCTGATGGATGTGTTCACTTTGGAATTCCTCTTATTTGTCATACCTTCTAAAACAATTCTAATTGACTTTAACTGGTTGGCAACAACATTAGCTTTTTGGATATTAGAAGCTTCATGGAAGAACCAATGATTGACAAATTTGTTGTTCGACAGCAAATTTTCAAACACTTTAATTAAGCTAGAAATCATAAAATTAATTTGTTCGATTTTATCATTAATTTTCAATTTACTTAACAAGATTAACTTTTCATAGTTAGGGAACGGAAGAACACCCCCAGTAAGATCGATTAATTTAAGGAAAATCGCACCATCAATAACATAATTGGAATTATTACTGGAATATTGACCATACAATTTCTGCAAACTTGCAAATGCATTAGTAAAATCCTTAGAACCTACCAATTGGAGGTATAAAGCGTTAGCTAACGGATTAAGTGTCAAAAGATCCGAAGCATTATTTGGAGGCGAGTTGGAAGTTTTCGATAAATTCGAATTTGCCATCGATTTACGATAATCGATAATAAATTTATCAATAGTCTTAAATAAATTGGAGCACGAATTTTTCAACGATTTGAAGTTTGTCGCTAAATCAACGATATCTCTAGGTTTTTCAATTTCAACTAAGGATTCATTTTTCAAATTATTGGTGTCGTCGAGAACAAAACCTCTGGTCAAAGCTTGGAAAGTCAACCTAATATTGGTGGTGTCGTCGGAAATGCCGATGATTTTCACCACGGTAGATACGTTAGTTTCGATAGCCTGTTCATCAAGCTGTGTTATTTTGGCCAAGTTTGGCTTTATAGCCATAGTTAGCCAATCTAATGGTTTTAAGGTTAAAGGAGCAGAAGAAGTAGATTTGACGTTATTTTCAAAACTGAAAATCTGCTGAATACCTTCAACTGCCAGATTTGAAATAGGTAATGGAGGTTCAATAGATGTAGACGATGACGTAGAATCATTTTTAAAATCAAATTCGTTCAACAAATTCTCAATGATAGTAATACAGGGCATAGCATCTTTGAAGCGATATAATAAAGCAGCAGCCTTGAAACGGGAAAATGTAACATTATAGACAATACCCGGCAATAATACAAGATTGGAATCTAAAGTGTAAGTTGGTAACACTACCTTGTTTGATCTTCTAACCATGGCGGCAACCAGTCCTTCTCCAAGTTAAACAAAAGCAAATCAAAATTTGAAAAAGACAAAAACTACCCAAAGGTTTATTACAGCAACAAAGTATATCAAAAATAACCTCAACTGTTAAAAGATTGTTAATAAACCCCGAATTTATAAAGAACGCAAAATCAGGTTGTAGTTTGTGGGGTCGCACATGAAAAGGTTCAATCCGAGGGAGAAATAGCGGATGCAATAAATTCGCCACCTCGCTAAATCGAACTGGCACGATACCTGAAATCTAACGGTGGTCGTGGTAATGTTGCATCATCGATCACTAAGTCGCTGAATATCACACTTTGTTGCCGTGGGCAGTTTCCGGCTTATCAATCAATGCACCGAATGGGAGGTAAGCTGCAACTGGGGCGGCTACGATACAAAGCAGTAGGAAGTAAGTAGTAAGTAGTAAGCAGTAAGTAGTAGGCAGTAAGCAGTAAGGAATAAGGAAGTAAGCACTACAGGGTCTCCATCTCTAACCGCAATGTGATACTTGGATGTTTCCCTCTAGCAGAGTCAGGAGATGAACGAATATGTGACCATTTTAAATGTGGTACGATAGCTCAGTGGAGGCAGAAGCAAGAACCAGAGAAACCTCTATGGCTAGCGTAGTCTCGTTTTAGGGTGAAGTAGCTTGGTAAATGGTTTATCTCCACCGTATGCTACTTGGCTGCGTCAATAACCCTTTTCTATTATTCTAGTCTGCTTCAACAGGACTCTCTCAATTCTTAAGTGTTGCATTTCTTAATGTATCTGTTAAATCATTATAATTGTAGAGGGGTAAACCAAAGGATTTCACTTGAGCAACGTAGAAGTAAGTTAATTAGATGAGCACCATTGCAACAGTTTTTGGATTTAATAATCTTTTTCTTGATCATGGCTACTAGCAGAATACAACTGGTGATACTTTATTCATTTAGCTTCTTGAAGTAAAAGATTGATTTAGAATATCAATACTGATACCAAAGTATACGTTTTATAGTATGAGAAGCATATAGACTGTGGTTCAAGAGATTTACTGGTATTGCATTTCTTGTCATGTTTCTCGCTGTTTTCTTTAGTCTGGAAATGGCTGCAAAATATTACCCTTAACAATGAATAACCAGATTATAGTTCAATGAAGATATCTAGCAAAACGATACTAGTGACAATTAACTGCATCCTTTCTTTAGCGAAATATGAAGCAATCATCGAAAACAACCACTAACCACAAAATTAGAAATCATGGACCTAAATACATCAATCCAAAATACCTCAATCCAGTTTCTCAACAATATAATGGCCCTATCAAATTACCAGGATCTACAATCCTGGTACCTTTCGAATTCCTTAAAATTATTGAAGATGATTGTAGCATATTCGAAGTGGTTTCGAATGAATTTGCAACGGAAATGACTTTCAAAGATGTCATTTCCTTGGATTCTTCGTCATTAGCAAACGATTCACTTAAGGACGCTAAATTACTAAATAAATATGTGATTATTCATGCTATTGAATCGAAGAACAATGACAATGATCAAACCATCTCTCTTCTTGACCCAGTAACTGCTTATAAACAAAAATTAGCATTACAAATTGGAGAAGAAAATGTAGAAGATATGATAAATCTGGCTAACGAAAGGTATCGCCTTAGCAATACCAAATGGAATTGGTATAGTATTGTAAAGAAAAGCACGCTGAAAAGTAATAAGGAATAGGTTTGGAAAAGGTAATAGGGATAGGTTTGGATTTGTTACGGCTTTATAAACTTTTATTAGATTTTCTATATACATATATTGTACAAATTTATACACTTACTCAATTGGACAACACATCTTTTAAATTGACTTGCCCGGTTCCTCTCGCCAATGGCTTTGGCTGGTTATCACTCTTCTTCCAACCAATCATAAAAATAACATTCATGGTTGCTGGGATAGTTACATTTCCCTTATCGTCTGTTTCTCCATGTAAGGACTTATAGATTTCATTTGCTGCCAATAACACGTCTCGTGGTAAATAGGTAGCTCTCGACAACACGGCATTTTGTTCACCCATAGCTTTTAAATCTTCACATAAGCTGACGATATCAGGGTATCCACCCACGATGATTTCTTCTTGATCTATAGTCAACATATTGAAACCAGCTCTAGATAACAAGGAGCCAATATCGTTCAAGTGGACCAATGGACTCACCCGAGGAGACATACCTCCTTTTCTTTCCAATTCGGCCAATTGCAAAGATGTTCTTAATTCATATAACGTATCTCCACCAAATAAAGTCCCCATAAATAACCCATCAGGCTTCAAAACTCGATTGATATTGGAAAGAGTTTTTGGCAAATCATTGATCCAATGCAACGATAAATTGGATATAACCGCATCGTACTGGTCGGACTCTTGTAGACACTCATGGTCGAATGCTTCTTCATCCCCTACATTACGAATGATCTCTCCAGGGAATGCTTTAGTGAATGGTTCATTTTCATCACGGAGAAGTGCCTCTTTACACGAATCCACCATCACCAACTGCTTGATCTTACTTCTGATTATCTTTTTGTCGTTATTTAACTGCTTGGTAATTTCGGTTTCGGCATAATCTGCATCTTTAGGAAGATCGGTATTGATACATAAGTTTCGAAGGAAGTTCCCCAGATGGCTCCCTAAATCTAATACTTTAGTAAAGTCTCTAGTTATGAAAGCGAGTCGCTCTATAGTTCGAAGCGCCACTTCATCTCGTAAATATTCCTTCTTTCTTGATAATTCTGGGTCCAACTTTGGTGTTCTTGTCCTTTGAATCAACTTCACCCCCCGATCGAAAACATTGAACTGCAGCTGCTTGGCAGCGTCGGCGAATGTAGCTAGCAACCGCTTCACACCAATATTCACAGACATTTAACTATCACAATCGTAATGAAATGAATATTGCTATTAATTTTAATTTTTCAACCAGTGATTTTATGAAAAATGAAAATTTCATTACCAAAATAACTCCATGCTCAAAAGCTACCAGAAATGGTCAAAACTGGCAATTTTGCGAAGGTTTTGTACTCCCCGACACTTTCTGGTTACAAGCAGTAGTTTTCAGATATCAAAAACTCTGTTTTTACAGCGATATGCCTCTGTTGAAGCTCGAGATCAATACCTAGATCTATTAATTGTGGAGAAAAATTATAAAAAACTATGGCAAGTGGCCAATTTGATAAAGAATAACCAACTAGAAATCACTAACGCAACGTACTTGCTATTGTTGAAGGCTTGTGCCGACGATCCTAGCTATGAAAATATCGAAACTGCTATTGCGTTATACTATGAAGCGATAAACTACTACAAAATGAATGAGACAACCATGGTACAACCATTGAAGGAGCAAGAGAAACAGGAATTAAGTATATTGCTATTACTTTGCCTACAGAAATCTAACGATTTCACCAATATTGCTACGATGAATTTGTTTTGGATGAACTATATGGCACCAATTGCCAGTGATGATGTAGAATTATTGTACCATTCAACATACTTGAATATACTATTTAATACTCAACAGAATGAAATTGCTTTTGAGTACATGGAAGATACGCTAGAGCATTACTTTCGAACTTCCCAATTGGCCACTATATATATATTGAAGCAGTTGCCAATGATACGATTCTTAGGATTGTTGGGTACAGTGAAAGATTGCGATAGACTTGATAATTGGATAAAGGTCATCTTGGAAGCCGAATCCATGGATAAAGTCCGTCATTCCATGATCAGCGATAAGATATGGATTCAATCGTTGAATATTGCTTTATCTAGAAACCACTACGACTTGGTGAAAACCGTTTACGACAACTGCATTATGAAAGATTTCGACGATTCCGCCATTTCCACCGAAGACGTTGTATTCAAAAAGATTGATTCCTCGTCAAAATTCTTCAATTCGTTAAATGATGAAATGGTGTTGCAAATTCTACATACCTTCTCCACCCACGGCGACGTCAACCTGACGTTAGCATTGATCGAAACCCATTTCCTCCATAAATATGCCCAAGGTGAAAGAGGATTATCGAAGGAGTTATGTTTGAAGATCATTGATGCATATTGTTATAACTCAGACTTGAGACTCGATTGGGGAGCCAATCTACTGGCTGAAAACAAGCATGTTAAGGATGAGAGTATCAAGGGATTGTTGGATGTATTAAATGGATTTGTTACGAAATTCAAATCTGACGGAACCAATTTTAGTTACAAGGATATAAGCGCATCGATTTCAAGGAAGTTCTGGACTTACCATGTGTACGACGAAAACATTGAAAAGAGTGTTACTAGACAAGCTTCTATTAAACAGAAAATTATAGAATTAGTTGAAGAGTCACCGGAACAACAAGAGGAAGTTTTACTTAAAAAAATATCTAATTTCAATATTGCTTCATCCCAATTTGGTAATCAATTGGCCAATCTCGATATTCTTGAGGAATTTGTAAAGTCACATATGGAATATTTGACAGCAAACGAAAAGTTTCACCCTGAAACAATTACCTTGTTCATTAACTGCCTATTGAATCATTTAGCTCTTCACCAAAATTTTTCCGCAGTGATAAGAGCTCTCTTAGCTTGTGATGAGAACAATTCCCAACTTTTATCATGGCTAAATGTTGAACTGTATTATATAATATTGAATTCTATGGCCAATTCTTCCTCAGCTAAGAAATCTTCTATAATTATGTGGAACTATTTAAAAGAAAACAATATTCAATTGGACTGTAAAGGATTTGTGTTTTTAATCTCAGCCAATTTGAGGGGGTACATTCATGATGGGCTCCAATATCTCATGTATGAGTATTTATTATCGTTTAATTCTCTTGATGAAGATATCTGGGCATTACTTCGAACAATCCCCAGGGAAATAGTCGAGGAGAACGACGGTACTCTCGCTTTGATTCAATTTTGTGAAAAATTCGGGCAAGCTGACAGCGAAACTATTAATAAATTTTGGAACGATAATAAGTTATGCAAGTCCAGCAATGATATTGTGTTTGAAAAATCTACTGGATTTAGTAGAGCATATAATGAATCTTACGATACGCGAGATTCTGATTATTTGAAGCATATTCTCTTAGTGTAAATAGTGTATTATATGATAGCTTCAATATTAGCCTGATATGGCAAATTTCAAATCATCAGCACTGATTTCGATCTTAGTGGCATGCAGTTTCTTTAATAAAGTGTTTCTCTTGGATTTTAATATTTCAATGACACTTTTATCGCAATCTTCATCCAATAGGTCCTTTCTACTCAAGATTGAATCGTTGACTGAAGAAAACGAGCTATTGAAAGTAGACCCTAACATTGTAGAGTCTACTGCCATACGTAAAATGTTGTCTGCATGGCACGCCAAGTGATCATAGTCAGATTCCTCTGCAGCATGTTCTACCATATTTTCTTTATTATCATCTTTGACCAATTTAGCTTTATCAAATTTTAATAGCTTTCCCTTCTTGTTTGGATGCGATTCTTTCAACACCGAAACTGGAGTGGATTGCAAGACATTCTTTTTGGCAGAACCGGCTGGAGAAAAGAATATGGTTTTGTTTGGGATGGGAGTATTATATATGGAAGAATTCATCGTTTGACAATGGCTAGAATTGTGGTGGTCGTAATTCTCTTCTTCATTTTCTACATTTCTACCTCGTTTAATCCCTCTTGTTCTCGAAGCAATAGGTCTCATGGGTGATCTGGTTATAATAACCTCTTGTTTCTTAACATCGGAAGGCAATTGCAATTTATAGCTATTTACGGCTTTCTGGCTCGTTTGCAATAAATCTTGTAACGGGTGCTGTACTTCATTGGCATGGGTATTTGCTAACGGTGTTTTGCTAATTATAGCACTTTTGGGAGCTCCCACTTCCAATTTCAAATTCTTTTGTAGTTGTACATCCCTAGAAACTGTAGGTACAGAAGTAACCGTTGGAGCTGGGAAGTTATAGTCTAGGTTTAAGATTGGCTGCAAATTCATGGGGGGTTGCGAAATCTGTATTCAAAATGGGATTTTTAAAGTTAGAAACAGTAGAGTATCAATAGTAATAGTTAGTTTGTGGTATTAGTTAATGAAAATGGGTTAAGCAGTACTTATTCTTTACTTAAATAAGTTGAATAATTGTTTATATTTACATAATGTCCAAATCCAGTGAAATGGTTGCATTCTGCATATTACCATCATCACTGGTTTCTGTTTCGAATTGATGGAGTAGGACTTCATGTAGATGCGGCATCTATCCATGTAAATACCCTAGATTTAGAGTATAGAGTGTTTGTTTTATCATTCTGCAAATGAGTTTTTGTTTTGGAGAAATTTTTGTGTTGTCGAAAACTATGTCATAGAGTGTCTTTTTATAGTTGACAATCAATTTTGTCAAGGTGCTTATTGGTGTAAATTATATGGACTAACATTGCTAGTTAAAGTAAGAATAAATAATTGTCTATTAAAACTAATATACAGATTGAGCAATTGGATGAACATATATACATGGAATTGTAAATGGTTTGTATAATTTTTCAAAATTTTGAATTGTCAAATTGAAATGAATATGCTGATGCGAAGAAATTTCTGAACACATAATAGTGAATGTAGTGAACCTAACAGATGTTGGTATAGTGAATATGGTATCTTTGTATATGTACTTGAAGTAGGAACAGTGACATTCCATCTAATTTTTATGGGATGCTTTTTTCATACTAGTAAACAAACCACATTGAGTTCAGTACTAAGAGTAAATTACCTCGAATGACTATAATACAGGAGTTTGATAGCTGACACTGTCAGGTATGAAATTATAGCTGTGTAGTTAAAAGCAGTTACTTTTCTTGTTCTTCAAGTTTACGCTTCATTTTTTGGTCAATGATTGAATCATTACTATGGACATTATCTATAGGACATGGAAGCACTGAATTTGCTCCAACTAATAAGAAACAAATGACAAAAGTTGAACTGAATAACGAACTGGTAAACCTGCTTCTTTGTGTGGCTCTAATATAATTGTACATGTTTGTTTCACTTTAACTATGTAAGTTCTCTAGATTATAATCAAACTTTATATTTGCTTTCTGTTAGTCTTGATTGGGTCAAAAATTTTCATAAAACTTTTCGGTCACGTGAAGAACGTTACCAATTTTCAAACTCCATTCTGCCACGATCATACAACATCTGATTAGAGACAACCTGCTAGGGATACCAATGTTGCCCCATCCACCGAAAACTGTGAGGGACAGTGTATTCTTTAGTTTGCTGTTGTTTTTCATTTTATTGCCATTTTCAATCACCTCCAAAAGTGTAGAAGTGTATCACGTGATTATATAGATAAAAGTTACAGAACATTAATCTTCAGTAGTTTGTAAAGTGTTTTGCAGTTCGACTAATTCGAACCAAGTGGAATGTTGAGTACAATTACTAGAAAATTGGAAATTCTCGTATAACTTTATCAATAGAGTAAATAGAGAGAATCTTAAAATGGTCACGTGAATTACCAAAATCTTCCAAAGTAAAGAAATATAGACTACTGCTAAGGATAACGACGAGTCCAAGCAGAAAGCAGTGGTTCGCGTCGCTTCATTCTTTGTACAAAGGTTTTAATTATTCAATATTATATTTACATCATAAATAATACACATATATACATAACGTTATGTTGAGATAAATATAAGCAGTACGTCTGTAGGTAGCAGTAGACCACAGTACCTTGTCATTCTCCAGTATATCTATCTCTCTGCGGTTGAATCATATGAAGCTCCTTTTGGTAGAATAGCAAGCTATTTTATAGAAGCTAGCAAGACCAACGTGAAAGTCAAACTTGACGTAAATTGGATATGAGATTAATAAACCTTAACGATGGGTAATAGATTTAAAACACAAGCCGGGCCAAAATAACGTGTAACATCTTTATAATAGCATGGCACTGCTCCAAAATATTCAAAGGTTGGATTCCATTTCACCTCTAGTAGGATTTCTTAAACGAAGCACCTTTAATAATTTCAAAGCCAGGCTTATATTTCCTTTCGGCATTAATTTGTTGAGCAGTTTTTGTTTCATCCACCAATTCTACTGTTATCAACTCCTTCACTTTTGATAATCTATGTGCTGTAGATGGAGAAACCTTTTGGTAAATGACTTGAAATCTGCGTCTTAACCCCAAAGCTTCTACGTTTTTTCTGATTAATGGGGGTAAACCAATGACCGATCTTGTTTGAGTGATCTTATAATACATTTGTTTACCAACAGACATTATTGAACTATTACTAACTTGAAAATCTGTATAATTCTTTGTGAATTTGAAGTGAAAAATTTAAATATTCACGATACTGCAGCTAATGTATATATGTCTCACGTGACCTTGCTTTACTTCCAGTATTATTACCAACTTACAGTTTCAAGTCTATCTGAAACAGTGAAATATTGCCGTTACTATGTTCAGAATTGCTCTTAAACTAGAATGTTCCTATGTTACCCTAAATATTGAGGTTTGATGTTAAATTTCTGTAGTTTTCCTCTCTCTCTTCTTAGCTCTTCGCTTCCTTAAGGTCATCAGCTTTAAATGTTTCCGTACTACCGTTTACTGGATTCAACCAGATGAAGGTAAATTTTATCATATTCCTTTGGTGTCAAGTAATTTCATATTCACTGTTCATTGAGGGATGTGACTATGATAAGAAACAGAAATCATTCAACCACGCTGCGCTACCATATTTTATGTTTGCACCCAAAAAGACTGGCACCAATTCAAGCAAAGGTTAGCTGAATATCATGTAAGGGAACTTGGATGGATGAAAGGTTAGAAGGGGAGCTAAGCAAGAAAAGTCTGCAGTTGCATTTGGAGATCAGAGACTTGATCGATGGCTTAGGCACCACTTTAACTGCAAGCAGTAGTACCTTGAATGAGTTGAAACTATTAATAAATGAATATGAACCCTTACCTCAACTTTTGGATACAGATTTACCTTACTATGTGGATAAGTTGTCAGATTTGTACTTGAAACAGTGTAGCACGGTTGGTACCAACGAATTGACCAACAACATTGGCGAAATCATCTACTATATGGCCAAGATTCGAGGATTCAAACAGTTAAGTTATTATTTCTCCAGTGACGTATATCTCGTCCCTACATTGATAGAAATACTCTCCAATTTACGTAGTGATAATGAGATTTTTTTCATTCTAATATGGCTCTCAAATTTGGTATTAGTTCCCTTTAACTTGAATCTGATTAAACCAAATCTAGCCGATTTAATCTTTCAAACCAGCTTGGATCATTTATGCAAGTATTCAAATGGTTCGAAAAACCAATTGGTGTGTCTGATCTTAATATCAAGGTTAATCACTAGAAATGATTTATTACTGCAAAATTGGCTATCTAAATACTTTGACATTATAAAAAGCGAATGGTCAAAACCATCTACCAATAATGGAGGCATCAAATCAGGACATTTATTAACTATTAACAAAATCTTGAAAAGGTGCCCATCTAATCATATTCATCCTCATTTGTTATTCATCAATGAAATAGTTAACCAAGACTTAACTATTTTAAGGTACTACGATTCCAATTTTACAAACTTGAACATACTATATCATATAAAGATTCTAGGTAAACTAGGTAATTTGTATCTTATTGATGGCAATTATTCTAAAATATCCGACATCGTCAATAATCTTATCCATGACATAATGAATTTAAAACTCGATAGATTCGACACAGATTTACGTTATGCAATGGCAAAATCTTTGAGTAATATTTCATTTCAGCTAGTTCTTCATGCAACGAATTACCAAGAGCAATTAATAGACTACTTGGTACAGCAGTTAGCAATTGCGAATATATCTGACTCTTTTGTTGATCTAAATATTGACACGGATCAAATCACTATATCTAAATATCACACCGTTCTTTTATTCTTGGGATACATTTCCCTCAACAAAACTTTACCGGTTTGCTTTATCCCAAAGATTTTGAGTATAGTTCATAAAACGTTGTTCATTGAACAAAGACGTTTGAATACTACAATCGGTACTCAACTAAGAGATTCTTCTTGTTTCATAATATGGGCATTATGTCGATACATTAAGTATGATCAGTTTTCAGCTTATATAGAGCATCCTGAAATGATGGAGACTATATTTCATGATTTGATCTTGCTCACTATTTTTGATAATGAACTAACTATTCGAAGATGCGGTATAGCCGTTATTCAAGAATTCGTGGGACGATTTGGTAGCATTTTATTTACTCACGATGACCCCGAGGAAAAAGGTAAATTTCTCGTGAATTTGGTAGAATTGTTCTCCAATAATATGATTGGAACACACTCGTTATCGTTTTCGCTAATCCCCAAGATAATTGATTTTGGATTCAGCAA
The DNA here is from genome assembly GCA_030569075.1 of Suzukiozyma sphagnicola. Lineage (NCBI taxonomy): Eukaryota > Fungi > Ascomycota > Pichiomycetes > Serinales > Debaryomycetaceae > Suzukiozyma > Suzukiozyma sphagnicola. The sequence continues at coordinate 104,007 of JAJMJR010000015.1, read as the reverse complement.
ACACTTGTTTATCCCTGTGCTTCTAAAAAAAATTAAAGATGTGAATGTCAACTTAGAAATCAGGATATTAAGTTCGCAATACTTAAAGGTATTATTATTGAAAAATGAATTTAAAAATTTGAGTTTCATGTCAAGTTCTATAGAATACGTTTCAATATTGTCCCTTCTAGATACTTTGGCTCTTTCTGATGAAGATCTCTATTTTGTTTGTGATATTCTTGAGGTGAACCCAGATGATGAGAGGATTCAATATTTGATAGAGAAAACTTCTAATTTTCAGTTTGATTGGCACTATGATTCAGTTGTCAAATCTCTAGGATATTTGAAATGGACTAACCTACTCGTCTCCAAAGATTTGGCTGTTCAAAATTGGGATCAATTGCTCAATATAGCGAGATTGAATAACGCAGATTTGGTACTTCTTTTCCAGCAATTATTTGATACAGTAAATGAAATACCGAAGGAAGTAATTACAGAATTAGCTCATTTTTTACGGAATGATAATATCGTGATTTCCCAGTCTATTTTCTACTATAAGTGTTTTACAAACGAACAATTAGAAGAATTAGTAGTATTGGTTTTTGCAGATGTTAACTGCGATATTAAGGCAAACATGATTAACTGTTTACTGACCAGATGGAATTATTATCATCATCTTAAACTAGAGAAGTTGTTTGAATTATTAGATGATTATACAATTACAAATCAAGGTGATGTCGGGTCTAAAGTTAGATTTGCAGCTCTACAATTGATCAAAAATCATCAAATTCATGTGGAAAATACGGAACTTTTAAACTTAAAACTTGTGAGATTATCAGGAGAAGTGATAGATAAAATAAAATTGGTAGCCTTTTCTATGTTGACAAATACATCCAAGTTACAGGACCTTTCGATTAGTCAATATTACAATCGATTGTTTGAATTCTACGAGCAACTGGATGACACTATGAAACTAGAATTTTGGAAAGGTATTAGCTTTAGCATTGCTGCTACTACAGCAGCATCTTGCCTTATAAATGATTCTTTTCGAGAGTTTGTCAAGTTTTATTATAAGCTATCAGAGAATTCTCGAATTGACATGTTGAATCAACTAATAAAGTTATTAAAAATCGAGAACAACAAGCTTGAAAGTCGACAATTGAAATTATATAATACGATATTGAATCTATTTGTTAAAATATTTGAATCATCATTGCCAGTGCCTAAAGAATTTAATTTTGACGCTTTGTACATTCGAGCTTTTAATTTACATATAAATACTACCAATTTCATAAGAATTGAATTAGTATTGAAAGTATTTTATTATTTGTCTATGCAAGATACTAGACAAGTTTCAAGTAATCTGAGAAAACGAATAATTTGGTTAGGATGTAATCACAAGAGTGCAAAAGTGAGGAATGTTGCGAGTGAAGTTATGTTTGAAATTCTCAATGATGAAGGGAAAGATACACAAATTGTAGAAGACATAGATTGGACCCAACCTCCAAACAAATTGAAGGGATTGGTTTCAGAATTGGAATTGATACTATTTCAAGGTTTATCGACTGGGTAGTGGAAGCATACTGTTGCATATGGATGGTAGTAGTATTTTATAGAGAGAAGTATTGGATACAAGTGATAAGACAACATCCAAACAATTAATACAAGGCGATAGGTATCTCTAATCAAGACCTGTTCTTGTTGCTAATTTAGGATGATTTCGTTCTATTATTTTTGTAACAATAGTTCATTTATTTTGCAATTGATGCCTAGTTAGGCATTTATATGTATAAAGGATGGTTAAGGAAAAACGCATTGTAGTTAATCTTGATTGTAACCATGTGATGCTTGCGATGAGAGTATAGATTTGGTAATATCCCAGATTGTAATATCATAAGGGATATCAGGTATTAACACTTACTTCTACTATTAAAGGGATTTACAAAAATGGATCCTGAAGGAATATATATTATGCTATAAAGAATGCCATCACCGGCGATGACAAACGACAAACGGACGTAATAGTAAATAGTATCCAGACTATTTTACTCAACCACTCCTAATCATAAACATATAGATCAAATTAGTAATATAGATAAATTACTCATAATAATATTAGCAACTTAGAAACGAAAAATTGCAATACCCTTCTGGAAGCGCCAGAGTACTACCGATAGCCCTAGAATGATCATAAAGAAACGTGTAAATTATCACTAGATTGATGTAATTTTTGTTGATTAATCAATTGAGTCAATGGATTTTTATCTGGTATGGTGGTCTTAGCAGCAAAATTATCAGGCACTGGTGCTGCCACTGGATTTGCTGGCGGAATATATTTGTTGTCTGGATTAGAGAATCTACGAATGAAAGAATTGATTGTCATAGTAATGGTAAAAAAAGGATTAAAATAAACCTAAAAGTTCGCCTTTGTAAAATTGTGGAGTTTCTCATTTATTTATATCATGGTAGTGTATCCGAAACTGTCTGCCGGAGAATCATGAGGTGTCATTTTTTGCGGGGAATATGACGTCGTGATTGCGATAGAAGATTGTAGAATCAGGGCTGTATAATCTTCTATGTGTGTGGCAAAAGTGTGAATTTGCTAGCGATACAAGAGATAAGGGAGCTGCAGATAGTGGTTGTGGGCACAGTACGCTACTGAGGCAGACCATTTCGAATGGCGTCACGTTACTTCAGTGGGCACTGTGCTAACTAGAGTTTGTTGTGATTCCCTGTCGTGTTTTTGCTTAGTTTAGAAAGTGTACCTTGGCCAATAGCTAAAGTACGATAACTGATTGATATATTGTATGCCGGATTGTACACGGAATTGTATTGCCATTAACTTTATGAGCCCTTACAGGTGGTTCATCGACGATTGCTTATCTGGGACCCGGCTATATGTCAATTGGGTCTGTTACCAAAGTGTGAACCGCACAGGCGAAACATTAATTACGAGAAATGAGGCGATGCAGCGAAGATCCATACAAGAAAAGTAGGATAAACTCGCACTAGAAATGTTATTGAGTTAGTTTTCAGTATGGCGAAGCTAATGAAGAAACACTGAACGGAATTTATACAATGACTTTATATAAGACGATAGTAACTGAAGAACCCTCAGGCCGATTGAATATAATGGCCGAAACTGAAAAATGTACAGAAATGATGTCATGCATCCCGTAAATCATCGCACCTTTGGCCACATTAGCGAGTCTATGTAAAAACACAATAATTGAAATAAAAGGGAGGCAATAATCCTTATTCGATAGTTCCGTATAGCATTCTTGGATCAACAAACTTCCCATGGTTGAGCTAACACCTATATCAACAACAGCGAATAAAATCGGTATCTCGATTGCATAGTCTATTGGAGATAGTTTTGATTCAAAAAATTGGTTTCAACTACGAGAGGTAACACAAATATCCAAGTAATATAGAACATACAATGGTAACAAGTGCAACTCCAATTAATTTATCTAAAAAGCAAAAAAAAATAAAAAAATAATAATTGCCTCACAACCCAACTCCACTCGCTTCTTACGTTCCATAATTCCACATTTCTATGAATAAGTCGGTTTCATATTACTCAATCTGGTACTACAAAACCAAGTAACTAGGACAACAATTTTTTGCAGCCAATCACGTGAAATTCGAGACGGAGCAAGTGCAAGATGTGGTAAAAAGATGAAACCAACACTGCATTAGATATAAGAATGGAGTTTAAACGTAGTTATATTGTATTGTTACACTGATTATGCAGTTGGCGAGGATATCACATCTAACTTTAATTTAGAAATTTTATTTTCCACTCTTGCAATATTGAGTCAAAAGCAGATTGGAAATCAAAACGGTCTTATTCGATGGTAATGTATTGAAGACAGATATTGTGAAGCACACTTTGGTAAATCTTATCTTATCCTTGAATTATAGCCATTTCAATGCGAATTTTCCTTTTGAGTCTATCTAGTGGCATAGTACAGTAATTTGCAGATTTGTGCAGCAATTTGGAAACGAAATGATAAGACTACCAGTTTGATTCTCCATAGCATATTTTCGTAATTTTGGTTTCCGAAACATTAGCAGACAGAATCTACAATTTTACTGTTAAAATGCATGAGCAAGATGATCTCAAGTGTCGACTGATTGTTGCTCTTTAGAAATAACCAATGTGTGTTATAAATCGGGATAAAATAATTCATCGCCGTTTATTCAGGAATTGGATTGGTCAATTTTCGAAAGCATATATATACTATCTATTCTATCTAAATTACAACACATTGCCAGTAACTACGTTCATTTTCGATCATATTTTCTCACTGGAACTAGCTTTACGCATCACGAACTGGTCTAAAGGATGAGACAACAAAATGAAACGTTAATGAAACAAAATAATGCAAATTTGTTGTTTCACCTCTATCGTAGGTAAGGAGATTTAACTCCCTAAATTATTGCATGATCATTAATTAATGCTTTGAGGCAATAGCTGTACATTTCTGCAGTAAATGCATTAATGTTTCCAGCGAAAGATCTTCAACTATTTTGGAAGTGAGAAATGAGGAAAATAGAGCCATTAATCTAACGATTTTTGATTCCTTAATGTAGATGTCTGCGTTCACTCTATATAGGAGAATATAGCTCAATATATATATATGTGAAGTATGGCAATTTCAGAATGGCTATTCCTGAATCTTGACAGTTAAAAATAATAGTGTTGTGTGTGACTTTTTTTGTTTCATAATTGTTTCAACACCGAATATCTTGAACCTTGAGCTAAGGGTAATATTACTATAAAAGGATCACTCTGCTACATTAATTGTATTTTAGTACACTTTATTGTTTTCTTCCAATAGATTTCTGTTCAATAAATTACTATTAAAAAATGCAACTTAAGAATATGAGATCTAGTGACCTGTCTGATACAGAAGATGTACAAAGTGGAAATGAAGGTGTTGGATTGTCTCCCGACAATGCTGGAGAAGAGAATCAGTTACCATCTGATATGGGATGTCGACCAATTTCGGCAATTCAATTTGACGAGATGAATCATGACGGAAAAAATGAATATATGAGCAATTTAGAAGAGCCTTTTCCTGAGTGGCTCGAGCAATGCGGTATCCCCTTTACTTTTGATTCAACAGAACAGAACGAAAGTGATCTGAAATCATTGGAACATTTTAGGCATTATGTTAAATATCCCTGTCAACTTGAAGTTGTTCTTCCAACTCTGTTTCGTTTCTTTGGTGAAGCACTTCAATTAATTATGAATCACTCAGAAAAGTTACTTTCGTTAGCATTTGACGGAACTGGTGGAAAAGTTGTTTCTACGTTAATTATTGAAAAAAATTCAAAAGTTTTGTGCGATTTTTTAGCTGCTTCGTTAAATGTTGAAACTCTCCATTTCAGAAACTTAAATTTGGATGGAATCTCCTATGTAATGAATATTTCTCCTATGCACATGATTGTTGAAGACTGCAATTTAGAAAATTTCCCAATTATAAAATCATCCTTAACTTGTATTAATTATTACGACATGGAACTGGTGGGTTATCAACCACAATTAGTAACTATTAAGGTTATGAAAAGGGATAGAGAAGAGTTTATAGAATCACTTCTCGATAACTTCGATAATTTTCCTGCACATATGCACACGGAATTTCTACTATAATTTGAGTTAACAGGGCATACCTCCTGTGAGGTACGGTTTTGCTATTCGCTTGGTATGCGTTTTGTTATTCGCTTTGCATGTATGTTACTGTTCCGTTTTTTTTTACTTTTCGAAGTTTTTTTTGTTGTTCGGTTAGCATTTGTTTTATTTGTTTTACTTGTTAGTTTCTTTGTTTCACTTTTAGGTTTCATTGCTCTATGCCGTATTTTTGAATGCATTACTTGACGCAATTCAACTCTTGTTTTTAAGTTTGCATATTTTGGTTGCAAAGTTATATAAAATATCAATGATTTATTATTAAATGTTGTAGAATCAATTAGCAGCTGCGATCGGCTGATACCGCTTTTGTAGAATGAAGTATACTCTTATCAATTCACCTTGTCGAAGTTTTCTTTTGCGCCTCATATGCATCATAAACTGATCTAAAGGATGAGACAACAAGATGAAACATTAATGAAACAAAAGAATGCGAACTTTAGTTCATCTCTATCGTAGGTAAGGAGATTTAACTACCTAAATCCTTGCATGACCATTAATTAATGCTATGAGGCAATAACTGTACATTTCTGCAGTAAAATTGTTATTGTTTCCTGTGAAAGATTTTCGACACATTTTGAAAGTGAGAATTGAGGAAAATGGAACCTTTTGCGTTCACTCTAGAAAGGAGAAAATAACTCAAGGTATATGATGTATGGCATTTTCAGTATGGCTAATGCAAAATCTTGTTTGTTAAAAATAATAGTTGTTATGTGTGACTTCTTGTTATAGCGCCAAATATCTTGGTTCCTGAGCTAGGGGAAATTTCACTATAAAAGTACCACTCTGCAACATAAATTGTAGTTTAATATCTTCATTCTTTTCTTTCAATAAATTAGTATTAAAATATACCACCAAAAGAGTATGAGATCCACTGACTTCTCTGGTAAGCCGAATGGTGTTGCTAGAAGATCGAGCGGATCAGTTGATGATAGTCTGGAAAATGTTCCAAATACTGGTACAGAGGAAGTACAAAGTGGAAATGAAGGTCTTACCGAGAATACTGGCAACGATAATCAGTTACCACCTAAGGGACTGCGAATTCAATTTGCCTGTATGACTGATGACGAAAGAATTGAGTATTTAAGTAATTTAGAAGAGCCATTTCCTCAGTGGCTTGAGCAATACCGTATCCCCTTTATTTTTGAGTCAACAGAACAGAACGAAGGTGATCTGAAGTCATTGGAACATTTTAGACAGTATGCTAAATATCTCTGCAAACTTGAAGTTATTCTTCCAACTCTGTTTCCTTTCTTTGGTGAAGCACTTCAATTAATTATGAACCATTCAGAAAAGATATATACCTTAATCTTTGAAGGAACTGGTGAAAAAGATGTCTCCAATTCCATTATTGAGAAAAATTCCGAAGTTTTGAGCGATTTGTTAGCTACTCCATTTAATGTTGAGATTTTTCAATTCTTCAATTTAGATTTGTGCGGATCTATTTACGAAATCAATATTACTCCTATGCACATGCTTGTTGAAGACTGCAATTTAGAAAAATTCCCAATTATAAAAAATTCATTGACTTGTGTTAATTTTCATGACATGAAAGTGGTGGGCAATCAACCACAATTAGTTACTATTAAGGTTATGAAAAAGGATCTAGCAGAGTTTTCGCTTTCTATTCTGCAAAACGCCGAGAATTTCCCTGCACTCTTGAATACGAATTATTTATCATAATTTGAGATAACAGGGTATTCTTGTGAGGTATGGTTTTGCTATTTGCTTTGTGATTGTTTTACTTTTTGCTTTCTTTTGTTTTACTTTTAGGTTATATGCCGTATTTTTGAATGCATTACTTGACGCAATTCAACTCTTGTTTTCAGACTTGCATATTTTGGTTGCAAAGTTATATAAAAGATCAATGATTTATTATTAAATGTTGTAGAATCAATTAGCCGGTGCGATAGGCTGATATCGCTTTCGTAGAATAAAGTATACTCTTATCCACTCACCCTCACCCTGTCGAAGTTTGCTTTAGCACCCCATATGCATCATAAACTGGTCTAAAGGATGAGACAACAAGATGAAACATTTTTGAAACAAAATAATGCAAGTTTGTGGTTTCACCTCTATCGTAAGTTAGAATATTTAACTTCATAAATTCATTAATGACCATTAATCCTATGGAACAATAACTGTACATTTTTGCTGCAGTTAATGTTTCAAGTGAAAGATTCTCAACATATTTTGTCACACACAGAGAAGTGAGAATTGAGGAAAATAGAGCTTTCTATCTAACGATCATTGATTCCTTAGTGATACTAAATGCATTCACTCTATAGCACAATAGATATATGAATTATGGCAATTTCAGAATGGCTACTGTTGAATCTTGACTGTTAAAAATAATAATTGTTGTGTGTGACTTTTTTGTTTCATAATTGTTTCAGCACCGAATATCTTGAACCTTGAGCTAGGGGAGATTTTACTATAAAAAGATCACTCTGCAACATTAATTGTGTTTAATATACTTTATTGTTTTCTTTCAAAAGATTTTTGTTCAATAAATTACTATTGAAAAATGCCACTTCAGAGTATGAGATCTAGTGACCTGTCGCATATTCCCAATGGTCCTGCTACGACATCAACGGGATCAGTTGATGATAGTATCGAAAGTGCTCCAAATACTGGTACAGAAGATGTACAAAGTGGAAATGAAGGTGCTGGATTACCTCCCAGCAGCGCTAGAAGCGAGGATCAGGCACCACCTGACAAGTTGCAAATTCGATTGGCCCGTATGAATGATGACGGAAGAATTGAGTTATTAAGTTATTTAGAACAGCTTTTTCCTGAATGGCTTGAGCAATACCGTATCCCCTTTGTTTTCGATTCTACAGAACAGGACGTAAGAGATCTGAAATCATTGGAACATTTTAGGCAGTATGTAAAATATCCCTGCAAACTTCAAGTTGAACTTCCAACTCTGTTTCGTTTCTTTGGTGAAGCACTTCAATTAATTATGAATCACTCAGAAAAGTTACTTTCGTTAGCATTTGACGGAACTGGTGGAAAAGTTGTTTCTACGTTAATTATTGAAAAAAATTCAAAAGTTTTGTGCGATTTTTTAGCTGCTTCGTTAAATGTTGAAACTCTCCATTTCAGAAACCTAAATTTGGATGGAACCTCTTATGTAATGAATATTTCTCCTATGCATATGATTGTTGAAGACTGCAATTTAGAAAATCTCCCAATTATAAAATCATCCTTAACTTGTGTTAATTTTCATGACATGAAAGTGGTGGGAAATCAACCACAATTAGTTACTATTCAGGTTATGAAAAAGGATCTAGCAGAGTATTCGCTTTCAATGCTGCAAAACGCCGAGAATTTCCCTGCACTCTTGAATACGAATTATTTATCATAATTTGAGATAACAGGGTATTCTTGTGAGGTATGGTTTTGCTATTCGCTTTGTATTGAATTGCTATTTTGTATTTGTTTAACTGTTCGGTATTTTTTTTACTTTTCGGGGGTTTTTTTTGCTGTTCGGTTAGCATTTGTTTTATTTGTTATGGTTTCTTTGTTTTACTCTTTGGTTTCTTTCGTTTTGCTCTTTGGTTTCTTTGTTTTACTTTTCGATTTCATTGCTCTATGCGTATTTTTGAATGCATTACTTGACGCAATTCAACTCTTGTTTTCAGACTTGCATATTTTGGTTGCAAAGTTATATAAAAGATCAATGATTTAATATTAAATGTTGTAGATCAATTAGCGGGTACGATCGGCTGATACTGCTTTTGTAGAATAAGTATCCCTATCAACCTACAAAACTCTCTCTGTCCAATTATGCTTCAGCGCTCCGTATCCATTGCTTAGTTTTACAGGAGTGTTTTTATTATTATTGCTAATAAAACTCAGTTTACATTGTATACCGTTTCGAGTACTCTTGAGGAACAATATATAATGGCAGCCATTGCCAACATTTAGCATTATAGTATATTTAAATATATTAAATATTTTGGTCCGGTAAGCAATAGAATACACAATATTTTCTACAAAATATAAGACAGATCATCGATTTACGACTTTATTAAATACAGCAACTAAGTTATTGTCCAGAGGCTTGGCCCAAAGAGTTACCAGTTTCAATGATTATATGCTCCATTTTAGTCAAGTAGGCAAGGGATTCGTGGTTCCACGTCATGCCAATTACTTGGGACTACTTTGGTCACTATACCCTCCATTCCAATTATGGTTTTTTAAATTCATCAAATCATTAATCACCATCTTTTCCTTTTTTATAATCTCCTCATCTTGGGGAACCCTTTGAAAATGAGTCCGGAAATGATCTTCGCTCAACAAAAAATCAAGTTTTGTCAAAGATGGTACTTTATAATTTCCAAAATTAGGTGATGTAGCTTCGTAATATTGAGGTAAAGGCTTCAGGCTCATTTGGTCGGGAACATCTTGTGGCTGGATAGGCGGTTGGATTTTATTTGGTTTAGAATTCGATTGCACTGATTGCGATGTTGTTTCTTGTTTGCTTGGAGCGTTGGTTACTTTGGAAACTTGAGGATTATTCAATTGTTCTTGAAGTTTCTTGTTTACTTTATGCAATATCTTTTCACTCTTGTACTGAATGGTTTTCAATATCTTGAGATATTTCAAATCTTCATCCATTTCCTCTTCGTCCCAATCAATTGAAGTGTAGAAATTTTCTTCGTCCTCGTCAATTTCATCACTGTCATCTTTTAAAATATCGTCTTTAAATGAATTATTAATGAGCTTTTTAAATATCTCATCTTCTTTATACTTTCGGCTCTCTTTTCTATTTTGATTTGATTTATAGTTGATAAAAACCTTGACAAACAATTCAACCGTTCTAGTCAACAAATTGACTGAATGTTCTATTAATGAGAATTCGTTTCTTTTATAGAATTTCAAAAGACAAATTAACAAATACAACATCTGCAATATAATGGATTTTTTCAAACTAATTATTGTGATTGATAAACCGTTAAGCATAAAATTAAAAGGAGAATTGGGGATTTCTCGAGTGATTCTTTTAGAGTTGGCATTATAGGAATTATCTACCCGGCGTCTTTTAGCAGAAAAATCATTTATAACAAATCCATCTTCATCAACATCTAAGCCTAAACTTTCCATTACTAAATTGGAGGCTCTAGGTTTGGATTCATTTATCTTTTCTGGTGACAGACCAATATGTTCAAAGATTAATAGAAAGTAATTCAACACTTCGCGACTGATTTCGCAAATTTCGAGATAGTAATTATGATTCAATTCTTTGTCGACGATGAAATTAAGATAATTTTGCGATCTAATTAAACTGTAATGGAAATTCAATTGAATCTTTATCAATTGTGATGCAGTATAAACATCCGGAGACCCTGTTTCGTGGAAATTTTGTATTGCTTCTGGAGAAATTATTGAAGACAATTCAATCTTTTGGCAACTTCTTAAGTCGTGATATAAATTGTTCGAGGTTAATTGTGAAATTATTGGTAAATTCATCTGTTGATTTAACGGGACAAGGTCCAACGTCTTTGATTTTAAGGATTCACGCCAATCGGAGAGATTTTTATCTATGATCAAAAATTGGTTGAAATTGTAGTTCAAATTACCATCGTTACCATCACCATCATCATCGTTCAAAATCCAATCCAAATGCTTGGGATGGTGATGTTCCTTCTTCTTATGGCTATCTTTCTTCTGTTTCAAGTATTGATAGTAATTTGGCGAAAATGACGATGGGATAATGATGTTCATTAGATTCAATAATTCAATTGATGGCTTTAATAATACCTTGAATAAATCATCGTCAGAATCTAACAATGACGATAACTTTTCGGGGGTTAACTGGAAATATCTATCGATGGTAACAGGATTGATGACAGTGGTGTTTAATGAGGGTTTAAACCCAAACTTAAGATTGAAGCATTTTAATAGTACCTTGAAACTCCAAAAATTCTTCACTCTATTTCTCTTCTGTTGCACAGTCAATGCTAAATCGTTAAAGAAGAGATTTTTCGAATTCAAATTGATCCCCAATATACCAATAAATGAATTGCACAATGCTGCCAAAATCGATGACTTTTCTTTATTATTAGATAACAACGAGTAATACAAAAACAAAAGGTATGTTTGTAATTGGGGGATTGAAACATGGAACACGTTAAAATATGGTAAAAAGTCATATAACGATCGAATTAACACGACGTTTTCCTTCGATTTTCTTGAATATGATGGATCACTGTGATTCAACAATAGATTCAAATTGATGGTGGGATCATTCATCATGATCATAGCATAGATTTGCACCACCGTCATGAAATATTCGTTCACCACTTGATAATCATTATTGGAAAGATTAAACCCATTGATGGTGGCATCGTCATAAGTGAACATAAATGGATACATTGTGTGGAATGCGTCGTAGCTTTGCATAAACTGTTTATAATCGAACACGGGAATAAACACATTATAATTCAAAAAGAATTGCAAGATGTAGTTGTCCAATTCTCGTTTAGAATTGAATATTTTCTTGAAATTATTGATCAATTTAATAAACAAATCATAAATATCAATGGGGAGCTGAGAATTGCTATTCCCTAATAGTTCATCATGATGGCCAGTAATGGGGTTGTAGGTGATTTCTAAGTCTCTATTGTGGTACTGGTTATAATTCTGATATGACGGGTGGTACAAGAAACTATTGGGGTCGTTCACAAGGTAGTTGTGAGAATTGGTGATCTTTAAGAATGGTAAATTTAAGTTAATTAATAGATGATTGAACTGCGATTCGAAGTTTAAGTTGTCGTTACCAATGATAATGCCTTTATTGTCGAGATTTAAGATTTGGTCGATGGGATTGTTGATTTGTACCGAATTATTGTTCAATACCACTTTATTGTTTTCCATTGACGTATGCGACATAATAGTACCATTAGCACCTGTGCCAGCGTTACCACCATTGGTGCCACCGTTTCGAGAACTGGCTCTGGTGGAATCATTTCCACCCCCGTTGCTATGATTAGAACCATTTGTTTCTCCTTGTTGATATCGTTTCAACTCATTCTCTAACTCTTGCACCTTCTTCTCGAGATTCTCGGTGTAACCCTTGGGAAACGCTCTCCTGGTCAACTTATCACTTGTCTTACACTCAAACCCAACCTTGTTACAATTTCCGCAAGGAAATTGCCCGTCACATCGAATCTTCTTTATTCTACATCGATCACACGCTTGCGATACTCGTACTCCACCGCCAGTACTAATCAATTTGAAGTTGCCAGTAGACTTGTCAGACTTGTTACTCGTGTCGTTGCTCATTGTAGACCATCGATTGTACCGCTATTGTCGCCAGTTGTTGTTGTCAACAAAGAAGGTTAAATACAAAATTTGAATTTTTAAGAAAATCTCGTTTCCTGGGGTATTTCGGGTAAAAGGCACTAACAAATCTTCACCGTTAGCAACTTTGATTTGTGTGGCGCTACCATATGGTTATTTTGCTGATGATGAAGAGGTGGTTGTGAGGAGGTTTGCTTGGCAGAATGCGAGCGATGAGGTTGAGTGTATGGAATGGGAGCGATGTTATAGGGTTGTTGTGTTATTATGGTGGTGGTGGTAGTCGTTCAGCAGTTAGTTGATAGTTGTAGTTTTCAGCTGTTAAGAGGTGCGACTTCGGTAGAGGAACTGTGGAGGAATAGTGCTTAGGAATAACGGTAGTGTGAGTATAGTGGTAAGGTGTGCAAATTGGGGTAGAGACCAATTTGGATGGAGATGGTGATATAATGGTGGATTGGTTGATGTGACGGTGTTTGGACTGTTCGTAGAGTAGTTTAGAGCAGTGTATGGGAGAGTCAATGTGTTTTGTAAACGACCGGATTTTTCCGGAAGGAAGATCCCGGGATGGCGGAAACGTCAAGTAGCAGCACCTCTACTGTCATATTGCTGCTGAAAGTTACTTAACTTTTGATTCCAAGTCCTGTTGATCGCTGACTTTGAACACTTAACCACTGACAACTTGAATACTGACAAACATCAAATAGCTGTTAGTTTTTCTTTACAGAATGATATGGTCGATTTTCAAGTTTGCGTCCGAATCGGCTGTCGCAGCTTTGTTTGCAGTTAGTTTTACATTTAACATTTCCTGTTTTAGTAGTTTGCATTTCTAGTCTTTCCAATCTCGCAACTTTGTTAACGTGATATAGTTACAGCAGAGTGGTTAACTTCTCACATTGAACTGCTATCTAAGTATTTTTCTAATTGGCTTGGTAACAGCAATATTATAGATATTCTGATGATATTACCATTTTCTATTCAAAGCTAAATAAAATATCAATTTTTCAAGATTGCTGCGCAAATGGTTTAGTGGTAAAATCCAACGTTGCCATCGTTGGGCCCCTGGTTCGATTCCGGGTTTGCGCATTCTTTTTTACTTTTTTATGAATTCAAACAAACTTTGTACTTATTGAATAGCTAAAGTTTAACTATTTCATTACTATAATACAAGTTACTTTGCGACTTTAATCGTTGTTGAAATATCAAATTTTTTTAAATCAGATTAATGAAAAAATAAAGCCCAACGCGGGGGTCGAACCCGCAACCTTTTGATATCTAACCACAAAGTGACTATAAGAGTCAAACGCTCTACCGATTGAGCTAGCCAGGCATTTTATTGAAAGTATTTTTATTATGAATTTTTTAACGAAGTATTCACAAGTACCCTATCATAAGAGAAATCCAATTCAAACAACCAAGTCCACGTAATACAATAAGTAGTATAATAAATGTTCAAAATAGTACCAGCAATACTCAGATGCGAAATCTTTACTGTTTTTTGGTTGTTCATGAGAAAACGTAGTTCCTATATTTACATTTGTTTCTTTCTTTCAAAATTTCCTATACTTTTGCAAATACATTCAAATTAAATTTTATTGAGGTTCTCTTGAAACAATAACGAGACGATAAAAAATAAAAAATAACTACATTTTCAATCACATGGAATATATATATTTAAATGTTAAACTATAAGTTAAAATTGTCAAGATAAATCAATATCAAACTAAATGAAGTTGCATTATACAAATAGTAGTTAAAACAATTGAATGGAATTGAATTTTAATTCAATTAAAATGATTTTTTATTTTTACCCGTACCCAAAATTAAGACTTGAAAGGAAATTGTTTTTAAAAATTTTTCAATTTTAAGTTTCGATTTTATGTTATTTACAAAAGACTTTTCTAATGCTTACCACCAGTTCTGTCGTTTCTTAATTCATTTTGTTTCTTTTCTTCTGCAGCATCCCAAACAATAAAGTCATCTAAAGCATTACCACCTGGAACCATTGGTAAAACAGGCACTTTCTTTTCAACAAGGACTTCCAACAAAACTGGACCGTCGGAATAATCAAGGAATTCTTTGATACCTGATTGTAATTGTTCTTGAGTTTCAATTTTAATTCCCTTAATTCCCATAGCATCGGCTAATTTCATGAAATTTGGATTAGATTGATGTGTATGCGAGTATCTATGTTCATAGAACAATGATTGCCATTGAGTAACCATACCTTGTTCTTCGTTATTTAAAATACAGATTTTAACTGGGGCATTAGCTTGAACAGCAGATGACAATTCCATCAAAGTCATGTTGAAAGAAGCATCACCATCGATATCAATAACAATAGCATCAGGTTTACCAATTTGTGCACCAATAGCAGCAGGCAAACCAAAACCCATAGTTCCTAAACCACCAGAAGTAATCATAGATCTTGGTCTTGTCCAGGTGAAATGTTGTGCTGCCCACATTTGATGTTGACCAACCCCAGTGGTAATATAAACTTCTTTATTGTAAGTTTGAACTTGTCTGTTAATTTCTCTGATTAAAGATTGAGGTTTAATTAAAGAACCTGGTGTTTCCAATTGATAAGAATATGGGTACTTTTCTTTCCATTCATTTACTTGTTTAAACCATTCTGGTCTTTCTGGAACAGCATTAATTAATGGAAGAATTTTACGCAAGTTGTCAGTTACATCACCTTCAACAGCTTCTGTAGCTTCAACAACTTTATTAATATTTTTTGGAGAGATTTCAAAATGAATAATACCACCTCTATTTTCTGAAGCAGCTAATTTAGCGGCTGGAGCAAATTTGGCAACATTACCAGTGACTCTATCATCAAATCTTGAACCAAGAGCAATGATTAAATCGGCATTTTGCATAGCACTGTTAGCAGCAGCTGAACCGTGCATTCCCAACATATCCAAAGATTTTGGATCATTTTGGTCAAAAGCCCCTAAACCTTGGATAGTAGTTGTGACAGGAATATTAGCTTTGTCGGCCAATTCCTTTAATAATTTTGGACCATCTGGGTTATTTAAAACCCCAGCACCGGCGTAAATGATAGGCTTTTTAGCCTTGTTGATGATGTTAGCAGATCTCTTAATTGCTTCTTTGGTAAATTCAGTAGTAGCTTGTCTGGTGATTTGCTGTAAAGCATTCGATGGTAAAGTGGTGTTGATTGGAATAGCTTGTCTTAAAATAGACGCAGTTACATCCTTTGGTAAATCAACCAAAACAGGACCTGGTCTACCGGAGGTGGCAATTTCAAAGGCTTCGTTGATTCTTCTTGGTAATTCGGCAACATTTTTCACCATGACATTCCATTTGGTACAGGATCTAGAAATCCCAATAACATCAGCTTCTTGGAAAGCGTCAGTACCAATAGCAGTAGTTGGAACTTGACCGGAAAACACAATTAATGGAACACCATCCATTAATGCATCTGCCAATGGAGTAATGACATTGGTAGCTCCTGGACCAGAAGTGACCAAAACAACCCCAGGTTTACCAGTAGCTTTAGCATAACCTTCAGCCATATGACCAGCACCTTGTTCATGTCTTGGTAAAACAAACTTGAATTTGTCGGAGTTATAGATGGCGTCAAAAACTGGTAAAATGGCTCCACCAGCATACCCAAACACCGTATCAACATTGTGTCTTAACATCATTTCGTGAAAGATTTCACCACCCGTTAACCCGATGAATGAATCATCCATAACCTGTTTTGTTCTAGAGGTTGGCGGGGTAGTAACATTTGTTTTGTTACCAATAACTCGGTTCACTTCCGACTCACTAGCTTGATTGAATGATGTAGCAGGAGTTGGTCTATTAGTTGCAGCAGTAGCGCTTTGTCTACTACTTTTAGCAATAGTTCTAATAGTATTATAACTGAGAGAACATTTTATGGAATGTGTGACCGAAGCCGACTTGTAACTTCGGGAAAGCATGATAATAAAGAAAAGGAATAATTACCTGATTTTTCAGCTTCAACCTTTTTCTATATAAAGTTAGTGACAGTGAAACTGTGAAAATTTTATGACTCAAATAGTAAATTCCGGCAGCGTTGTCGGCGTACAAAATTTTTTTCGCACCACCGGATCAACCAAGCGCCATCACTACTTTACAAGCACAAACAAAACAGCAACAAGACTAACACCAAGCTACAAGGCACGGAACGGCCAATGCACCATCAGCATCTGATCGATAAAGAAGATCAGGTGTACAAGGTGGTGATAGTCTTGCTAGATGCGATGATTATTGTTAAGGTGACTTATTAGCACACAATATTGCGCATCTCACTCGATTATACAGTATTGGGAAGTGATGATGTCAAAATTAGGGGGAGGAGCGAAAGCTTGGAATGCCATGTAGCTGGCAATGTATTAGTAAACGAAATTGCACTGCTATAGCAATTGAGTAGTTATAGTAGAAAAAAAGTGGCAAGGTAGCTTTGAAGAATGGAAAGCTGTGTTTTGAATGTGTGTTTCAATAAGTGTTTGGATGTATATGTCAAATTCTGTTTTGTAGCTTCGGGTGTGTTTGAATCTTCTGACATGTCTGGGCATGTTTCCGAACTGTGTTATATCAGGGGCATGTTACAATAGTAAAACAGTTGTTGGTAAATATGATTGTATATAACCCTAGAAATGAAACTTTTGCGGAGAAGTTTGAGAATGGCATGCAATATTGATTCTACAAACATGCATAGTCATATAGTTTGGGTTCTAACTAAGTGAACCAAGTGGACTAATTTATCTTTCATTAAACATTAACATACTACAAAGTTAGACTTGGTTGCAAATTCAATGCAGCTGAAACTGCACTCTACATGAATTCTTAGGTCCCCAAGACTCGACCAAAAACAAAGTTGAACGTACCTGCAGTGATCAAAGACAATACAATTGATCCACAGAGTAAGTGCTGATGACCACACTATGACTCTACCAGCTAACCTACTGTCTCACTACTCACACTCCGTACCGATAACGATATTGTTCCCTGCGGCAGTAGAATGCATACTTGGCTGCAAAATATTTTAATGCCTTGAAATTCTTATCGCTGGCAAATAATATTGAATCTACGATGTAGTACCTTTCCTTTTGTATTTCTAATATTTATCTATCTATACAGATAAAGAAAACCCTTTACCTATGTGGTAATAACCTTTTTCAATAATGACAATATGAATAAAATGAATTAAATAAAATTAAATGAGATGAATGAAATGAAATAATGTAATATGTTGCATGCTAAAATCTAATCGATTTTCTCAGCGATTTTCTTCTCGATTGAAGAAGAATCAGGAAATGAGGTCAGTGCAGATGAATCAACGGGATCAGCTTCGAATGTTTCTTGTGGCCCAGTATAATCAATTGGAGATTGATCTAATTGTGATTGTGTTCCATCTTCAATTGGTTCATTGGATAAGGAATTCTGTAAAGTATGTGGCATGGTTGGACCCCAATCCAAGAAATCTCTTCTAACTTCAACGTAATCGTAAGCAAATTCTCCAATTTGATCTTCATCAACACCTCTTTCTTCGGCGTTGTAATCAATTCTTAAATGTAATCCTGGAATCTTATTGATAATAAAACACAAAATGGCAGTAACAACTGCAGAATAAGCTGCGGTTGCTAAAATGTAACAAATTTGAATATATAACTGTTTCCAATTATGATTAATCCATCCACCTTCATGAACGGTGACATTATCATAGCCAATGACATCCGCACTGCCGAATAACGCATTAAAAAGTAATCCCACTACTCCAGCAATACCATGTTCAGCTAAAACATCCAAAGAATCATCAACATGACAAATATATTTCAATTTGGTTGAAAAATTACAAACAACTCCGGCAACAATACCTAAAATGACGGATGCCCATAAAGGAATTACTCCCGATGATGGAGTTGCAGCGACTAATCCTGAAATACAACCAGAACATACAGCAACCATGGACCATTTGTTTTCCAACCTGAAATCTAAAAGACACCATGTAAGGGCACCAAATGCTCCACAAATATGAGTATTCATCATGGAATATGCTACTTTAATGGAAGCATTACCAGCTGAAAATCCATTAAAGAACAACCAACCCATGTAAAGTAGAGAAGTACCCAAGAAAATAGTGGAAATGTTATGTGGACGATAATTAATCATTAAAGTTTCATTTCTTCTACCTAAAAATGCCGAATAGACAAAAGCTGAAACTCCAGATAAAATTTCCACGGGACCACCACCAGCATAATCCAATACTCCTGATTTAAAATGCGCGGCCCAACCACCACCCCAAATCCAGAATACTACTGGACAATAAACAACAGTTGCCCATAAGAATAAGAAAATCATGGTAGGTAAGAATCTTCCTCTTTCTGCTACACAAGCACCAGCTAAAATAGCTAAAGTAACAATTAAAAACTGAGCTTGAAACAAAGCAAAAGCAATTTGGGGGAAATCACTACCATCTTTTGCTCCCAATAAATTTTTGAACCCAAAATAGTGCAAGTTACCAATGAAACCGTTGGAAGAAGTATCACTGAAAGCTAAGGAATACCCCCAAAAATACCATTGGAACATACCTATAAAAGAACTCATAATACAAATCCAAATCATTGAGAGGGCCGACTTTCTTCTAGCCAAACCCGAATATAAGAATCCCAAACCAGGCACCATGATCCAAATTATGGACGAGGCTATAGTAAGTAGCAATACAGTAGCTTCATTGTATTGTGTATCTTGTACGAATAGTTCACGACGAGATAGTATTGGCATGATAAATGTGTAATATGTGTCCTAACAAACTAGTAAAGTAGTAAAACGAACACTTGAAAAGCAGGAAGCTAAAAACTATGCAAATAACTTAGTCAGATCTCAGCTGTAAATATGATACGATAAGAAAACTTTTCTATCAAATTGTTGCAAAAAACAGGTAATCTTTTCACTGTATAGAACCAGCAGATGTAATAAAATAAAATATACTATAAAATACAATATATAGTAACCAAGCTACTATAACGAAAATGTATCTAAAAGTAATGTACTAGAGCAAATGTTCAACAAAGTTTCAAGAGTCGAAAGCGTTATATTTAAACTACCGGCTTCATTTCATCCCGGTATTGTACGATGCATATGCCATTGCTTCTATTATCTCACCAATAAAAATTTACGGTGTTATCAGTAAATTACCACCTGCACCCAGTCACCACTAGCAATATCTACCACTTTACTTCCATGTTATCTTTGATCAAGTGGTATGGCTGCGGTGAATAGTAAGCCTACCTACAGGGTGTACCCCGGATTCTTGTTTAATACTTCATATTCATTTGTGGAAGTATTAATTTTATCAACTGGAGGTAGGTGGGTACGAAGGAGTTATTTTAAAGGTTATCTTGGCTCTGTCATAATTGATTGGTAAATACGTTATCTATCATGCACGTGACTAGTATCAAAGGTGATTCGGTAATTAGTCACTAGCAAGACGATGAGATGTAGTGCCAGTGTTGAGTACGGTATATGGACAGGTTGGTTTCCCGAAACTTGTTAAGTGCCCTGGACCTGTTGCTTGACACCTTCAAGGAAACAACCCAAGAAATGGTTTGCCATGTTGTAGCACCAGAACTAGAAGGACAAACATATACCATCGGGACTAATGTCGAGGTGCCACGATGCAAGTAGAAGTTTGCAAGTCCCGGAAAAACGTCTTTGACCAGAGTCACCTACCACAGCCGTGTATTTTAGGTAGGTAATGTGCGAGCAGAGTACATTAACAGTTATGGTAGTTTCAATACTTTCTATGTTTATGTGGAAGCTACAGTTGTAGCATACCCGCCTAGATTGTGTACACGTTTGCAAAAGTCTAAGTGTTTTCTAATGATTGTATATTTTCCTTTTACATCTATTTGCAACCTGCTCCTATATATTTCGCTACAACAATTATTAAATTGATTCATATGTACAATTGTAGCAATACGGTTCTATTATATTTCCTTTGGTGATTGGTGACCTTCGTAGAAATGAAATGATTCAAATCCAACTTCCACCATAATCAAAATTATAATTATCCACTCTAATCTAGTAGATTTTTTTTCGTTTAGAACGCTTAGAAATGCACGTTGTTCGTCCGTAGCATAATCTAGTTTTCTGTTTAAGATAGAAATTCTCGAATTGATATCTAGTACTTTGGAAATGGAGTAATAAATCTTTTCCAACGAGGGCTCTTCCCAATATAAATCTGGGATTTCAATTAATTCTGAATAAAGATTCAACTTACCTCTTAATAAAAATAACTTTCCCGTTAATTTTAATAAATTATGCTCATTAGTATTGATTTTTCCTTTAGCTAACAACACACTATTTTGTTTGGTCAATTGCAAATGATCTTCTAAGGAATTTTCTATTATAGATAATCTTGTGGATCGTGACAATCCTATTGCAAAAGCTGCTTTGTCCAAGATTTTCTTATTTGAATTTGGACCCTGAATCACTAAAATTTCTCCTTGCAAATAAGAATTACCATTATTATAAGGGTCTAAAGGTAATTCATTTAGTTCTATCCAGAACATTTCATCTGACTCAGGAGTATAAATTTCATTAACTGATGATTCAACTAGAGGTAAATATTGTTGCACAATGATATCTTCGGAAAGGTTCCATCCCATTAATGTACCGTTTGACAATACCATTAAATGGGTATGATGGTCAATTTCTATATTAATGACTTCCTGAGGAATTACTATTTGGAATGAATAATTAGAATTATTTAAAATTGGAATCAAATTATCAAAATTGATTTCGTCTCCAATAGTTACTGCTGTTACATTAGATAAATATTTCTCCAAATTTTTAGGTACAGAATCGTTTTGCGGCAATAACGACAATATATAGTTTGTAGATTCTTGTTGTAAAATAGGGTCAGTCTTCCTACGCAAATTTTGATAATTCTTTACTTTCTTCGCAGGGCCCGATATAAATCGTTGATTAACTTTGAAAATCGGTGTTAACTTGTTAAACTTCCAAACAATGGAGTTACCCTTGCTCGGAAAGGAAACATTGGGTATCCTTACACCCTTCGCTACAGTAGCCAAAGATCTTAACATTGCAACTTAGCATGTTCAAAAAGAGTTGCTTGCATCCCGATTATACATCTAGATGGGATCATGTAGTATATACAGGAACTTCAATACTTTTTGTAGTAGATCAAATGACGATAGAAATGAACAATTTCTTCATTCGAAAAGAGGATTATGGTCAACTTACGGGGTGGTAGACACTAGAGAAGGTGAAACTCCTTGTTTCAGGTTTGATACTGGTGAATTCGAGGTTTTCACGTGACTTAAAGTTATTGTTAATCTAGCTAACAATCAGCATTAGAGGATAATTGTAAGGCAAGAAACAATCGAGGAATAGAAGGTATTTTGGTTGAGACGCAATGGAAAGGAAAAATCGTGCGGTATTATGGGTTTACTAGATTCCATAATTTCAGTGAAATTTGCTATGCAAAGGAGACATTTGGATACGTAGCAGTAGTCGTATAGCGGAACGGCAGATTCCATTGTAAGCTTGGCTCTTTGGCTAGTGGGGTCTATTTGAAAAAAAACGAATCCCAGTCCCATTCGTTGTAGCACATAACTGTTCCACTAGAGTGAACAGCCAAATTTAAGTTCAGTTTCAATCAAGCCTACAACTATACAGATGGTCTGGCCCAGCCTCTAGGCGAAACCAGTGTTAAGTAAATGAAGCACCATGCAGTTCTACGAAGAGAGAGTCTATAAGTACCATGAACCAACAAATCGGATCGCAATACAAACCTATAAACATGTAAATATGCAACCATGCCAACATCAACAACGTATACTACTTTTACAACCTCCACACCTCAAAGATAACTGCCGAAAACCATATTTGACAACTATCGATAAGTTTATTAATAGAAACATGTCACCTGTACCTTAAGCACTCACTCTCGTAACAGGATGGTCATCTCATCACTCAAGGCTGAGGAAAAACCATTGGCAGCAGCAAACCGACCACGTCACAGTAGTAGTGAGCCTATACACAGACATAGCAACATATACCACCGTCTACCACCATCTACCGAACAAAGTACCGTCCCACCGTAGTACAATGGAAAATCTATATTTAACACGAGGATAATATTTGTTGTTAATTATACCCAAATAGGAAAGGTAATTGGATCCTGATTTTACAGGTAATCCAACCCAAACTGTTATGATATTGACCTTTATCGTAACTGAAACTACCAAATTTCTTAACCAGTGCTTTCATATAAGCTCACGGATTCTCGCTTTTACCTTTTGAAATTGCAAAGTTTTTTTTTGCTTCTTTTCCACTTTACTCTATTTCATCCTCGTTCAATATTTATATTCATTTATTGTATATAATTATCTTTCTAAAAAGTTTTACTATTAGGTTTATTTGTTAAGAAAGACGTGATAATGTGGTATGTATTCTGTGCTGCTCCAGTAGCTTGAACTATGGGCGGTAGTTGCACTCGCCAATTTTGGGCTTTCTCTGTTTCTGCTTCGTAGCTGTAGCTTGCACAATTGATGGATTGCATCGGCAATAGTGAAACTCGACTGTTGAATCGTCAGTGTTCCTTGTCGGAGCGGCTACTTCGTCTATGGCTACACTTGATGGTGGATATCGAATTCGCCAGGTCGGTTTTGTGAAGTCTATTTGTTAGCTTCGCTTTTGCTGAGTGTGAAGTTGTGCCGCCGTGGCAGTTAGATGGCTCAATTTGTCGAGATTTTAGTTGGAAATAGCTTGCTGCTGACTGTTGTGGACTTGCAAGATTCTGCTAAACTCGGTGCACGTTCAGGGGATTCAAGAGGAACATTTTGTGTATTCAGGGTGAGATTGCTCATTTCTTCAATTTTCTTTTCATTTTACTAACAAAGTAGTGGTATTTTCGGTTATGTTAATTTCCTTGTTGATAAATCAAGAGGTGAAATCATGGATAACCTTATTGAAGGTTTACAAAGATTAGAATATCGTGGTTACGATTCCTCTGGTTTGGCTATCGATGGTGACAAGAGGGGTTCTTCCATCATCATTAAAACTCCAGGTAAAGTTAAGGTTTTGAAACAATTGATCATTGACGATAAAATTGACAGAAACACCGTTTTCGACAACCATGTTGGTATTGCTCATACTAGATGGGCCACCCATGGTAGACCATTAGTTGAAAATTGTCATCCTCATAGATCAGACCCTACTGGTGAATTCGTTATTGTTCATAATGGTATCATTACCAATTTCAGAGCTTTGAAAACGTTATTATTATCCAAAGGGTTCCAATTTGAATCAGAAACTGATTCCGAATGTATTGCTAAATTATTTAAACATGTTTACGATACCAATATCAAAGCCGATATTTCCGTTGATTTGAATGAATTAACTAAACAAGTCTTATACGAATTAGAAGGTTCTTATGGTTTACTTGTTAAATCAAATCATTATCCAGGTGAAGTTTGTGGTACCCGTAAAGGGTCTCCATTATTAGTTGGGGTGAAAACTGACAGAAAATTAAAAGTAGATTTTGTTGATGTCGAATTTCCAGAAAACAATCCAAATCCTGAAATTACCGGTAAATCTGCTGGCCAAGCTGGTGATTTCTTATCAATCGCACAACAAGATTCTAATTTAAGAACTTCTCAATCGAGAGCATTCTTAGCCGACGATGGTCTTCCAATGCCAGTAGAATTTTTCTTCTCTTCCGACCCAGCTTCGGTTGTTCAACATACCAAGAAAGTGTTGTTTTTAGAAGATGATGATATTGCTCACATTTATGATGGTGAATTACACATCCATCGTGCTACTAAAAAGAATGCCGGCGAATCTACTACCAGACAAATCCAAACTTTAGAAATGGAATTGAATGAAATTATGAAAGGTCCATACAAACATTTCATGCAAAAGGAAATTTTTGAACAACCAGACTCTACTTTTAATACCATGAGAGGTAGAATTGATTTTGAGAATTCTGTCATCACTTTAGGGGGATTAAAGAAATATTTACCAACTATTAGAAGATGTAGAAGAATTATCATGATTGCATGTGGTACATCATACCATTCATGTTTAGCCACTAGATCAATCTTTGAAGAGTTGACTGAAATTCCTGTTTCAGTAGATTTAGCATCGGATTTCTTAGATAGAAGATCGCCAGTGTTTAGAGACGACGTTTGTGTTTTTGTATCTCAATCTGGTGAAACCGCCGATTCCCTTTTAGCATTACAATATTGTTTAGAAAGAGGTGCTTTAACCATTGGTATTGTTAATGCTGTTGGTTCTTCCATGTCAAGACAAACCCATTGTGGGGTTCATATTAATGCTGGTCCTGAAATTGGGGTTGCTTCAACTAAAGCTTACACTTCGCAATACATCGCGTTAGTTATGGTTGCTCTTTCCCTTTCTGATGATTCTATTAGTCGTAGAGACAGACAAAAGGAAATCATTGCTGGTTTACAAAAAATCCCTGAACAAATCAAAGAAGTCTTGTTATTAGAAGACAAAATTAAGAAATTATGTGATGAAACTTTGAATCATCAAAAATCCTTATTATTATTAGGTAGAGGATACCAATTTGCTACCGCATTAGAAGGTGCTTTAAAGATTAAAGAAATCTCATATATGCATTCTGAAGGGGTATTAGCTGGTGAATTGAAACATGGTGTTTTAGCATTAGTTGATGACCAATTACCAATTATTGCCTTTGCTACCAGAGATTCCTTATTTCCAAAAACCATGTCTGCTATTGAACAAGTCACTGCAAGAGATGGTAGACCAATTGTTGTTTGTAATAAAGGAGATTCTATTGCTAAAAACGATAAAATTTATGCTACATTAGAAGTACCAGAAACCGTTGATTGTTTACAAGGGTTATTAAATGTTGTTCCATTACAATTGATGAGTTATTGGTTAGCTGTCAACAGAGGAATTGATGTTGATTTCCCAAGAAATTTAGCTAAATCTGTTACTGTAGAATAAATGATAGGAAATAGTATATAGGTGTATAGAAATGTATTTAATAAATTAATAATTACCATGGAGTGGATTATTTTCCAAGACTACAGAGTAATACTGTAGACTTGTGCCTGAAGTAGAGCCGAGGTTACGAAATGAATATAAAGTTCAAGTACGAAAAGCTGCAAAAGAAGTTGAAGGTAAAAGAATAGATGAAGCTAGTTGTTCAAGAATGGATTGGTTCCAAATAGCAAGGAAAGGATCTTCCATTTTATGTATCTCGCTGCCAAATCATTTAACCTATTTTAGAGTCCCATAGCGTAAAGCATGGCGATGGTTGCAAAATTTGAATTTTGCTTTTCCCATCGATATGGAAGGATCCCGAAGCTCACGGTAAAGATGTATATCTGAATTGGCACTATGTAGATTCTCCAACTTTCTCCGTAAAAGTACAATCTCAATCACTCGTCAACACCTCAACTCAATTTAATACTGAAAGATATTCATATGCTAGAAATGTATCTTACCTAGTCAAAAGCTAAGCATACTGGTGTAACTCTAGTCCATCCCCTTTCAACTGTTAGACACACATTTGCTGCTGTTGCAAGTTCTTTCTGCGCTACAGCACACTTCTACCAAGAACTGATATTTGAGCAGATGATGTATTTGTAAATAATGACATATTGCGTTAAAGCTCAGCCAATATAAATCAATATTTCAAGTTCAGTACTCAATTGTAAATTGTAAAGATTGTCTAGGGGCAGAGGCGATACAAGTGTTACGAATTATAATTTATTTAAAAATATATACAGAAGTAAACACAGAAGCAAAATTACACAGCAGTAGCATTAAACTTTACACAAGAATGAGCTATTCTTTAGGTTACCCTTAGGAAACCTTAGTAAACAAACATATTCCAAGGAATACGTCAAAACATTCAAAAACCTCAAGGCTCTTCCAAATGAATCTCAAGCAATAGAACAAGCTATAGCAACAACACCATCATTTACGGGTGAAATAACTAGAATTGTTCAAGTAAGCAGTTGAGTAATCAAGGATAGTTTCTCCAAAGTCTAAATATTGTTTACTATAATACCTTACTGATTCATTTTCAAATTTATCTACATTCAACTGTAAGCCGGTATTTCTCTTCACTCCAGCTAAAAAGCCTGTAAGCAAAACCAAATCTACACCAATGTGAGCAATCTTTCCAATCATTTAATACAATCAATATTACAATATCAATGGAATAAACAATAAATATGCTTATCTTTTGAAGGCGCTAGTCAGTCGTGGCGAAACAGTTTCATCATCTCGGTGAGAATTAAGGAGACCAAACTGGAAATGAAACGAAACCAAGTAGAAAGGAGGAAAAAAGATACAAGGAGCGAAACGAGAAGAAATGGAGGAAAAAAGATAACGTAAAGGAAGAGGAAACAAATAATACCACACGAAAGTGTCACTATTGTATAGATGGAAGTGGAACAGTATCTGAAGAAGAGTACTTCAAAATAGAGCAAAGATAGCATCCATGATAGAAATAGATTGTAACTAGTGATATAGCTACATATAGACTAGTGAAAGTGAATGAGAGAGTGAAGGAGACATCGAATGTGAATGAAAATGAGAGTAAATAGAGAGATAGATTTAAGAGGTAGCAATTGTTCTATAACGATTCTTCGGAGGATTGCTTGGGCAACTACAATCTGCCACAATCTTAATATAGCTTCTGATCATGGCCAGACATAATGCCATGAGCGCAAGGGCCAACATGGCTACGTTTACTATGGATTTATACCAACTTTTTGTTCCCATGCCCCCTTTGGTTTATATATTGGCAGGTTGTTGCACAATAGTCTGAACTAGAATAGTATTTGAGATAACTATCTTAAAATTCGTCAGTGGAGAATATTGCAGGACCCGGACATTCCTTTATTACCATGTCGTTCTTATTAGTATCGTGCCAATTGTGTCTAACTTGTTTCATCTGCCTTCAATCTATTCCCACGTCTTTATATGACAAACTTTTTCGTGGGTTTCCTACAATTTTTGAGCATCATCAACTTATCATGATCTGTCAGACAACTAGTTATTGACATATCCTTTATTTCCCTGTAGAAATGTTTAGTTACTCTGTTGTACTTGTAATAATTTGTCGATAGTGAATTGTCTGGCGGTGGCTCGTCGCACAGGATGGTGGTAGAATAGGTCAAGATGGAGTTTCGTGGTACTGAGGAAGTCGTGGGCGGGTAATTTACACACATTTTTTTTTCAATGGTGTAAGTTAAACTTTGAAATGAAGCAAAAATTAATTGATTAAGAGATTACTGTCAGTATTTCTAATCAATTGTAAATTATAATGTCCGATAGGTATAGACCAAATGGTCCACGATCGGGCCGGGATTTTCAATCCAAACAGCCTTACAATGACTCGTATGGTTTCGATAGTTATAAACCTACGGGACCGAAACGATATAGTGAAAGAGATAACTATCGACCAAGTGGAAACGGCGAATTTGATGAACGAGAAAGAGAAAGACCTCGTGACAGAGACCAACGAGACCAACGAGATTCCAGACAGGGAAATTATAGACAACAGGATGCTAGATACAAGAATCAGGATTCTAGGGATACAAAACATAGAGATCTGAGAGAGAGAAATTCAAGAGACCCTAGAGACTCCAGGGATGCCCGCGACTCCAGGGATGCCCGCGACTCCAGGAATTCAGGAGATTCGAGAGATTCGAGGGATTCAAGAAACTCCAATGATTCACGAGATAACAATAACAGGCCAACCGGTCCTTCGTCCAGTACCCAAAGACCCATGGGCCCCTCCACAAATCAACGACCACTGGGACCTTCTAATGACAGGCAAGATGACTTGGCAAATCCTAAAAAGAGAACTTTGCCTCCAGCTGAACCAAGTGGAATTAGAAAAAGACGAGAGTTAAGTAACAATTCCAATTCATCCCAAAATGGGTACCAATCTTCATATAATACTGGTTATACTACTGGTTATAAACAATCGTCATATTCCAACTATTCTAATGGTTTTAAATCTCGTGGTAATCCTCAACAAGGTCGCGGGGGCTATAGAAATAATGGTACCAGATTCGATAATCAAAAATCCAAGGTTCCTGCTGGCCCTCGTGGTTCAAAATCTGCTAATCCAACTCGTAAAAACCACCCGGCTGCTGTCAATCAAACAAATAAACCTCAGAAATTGTTACCTTCGCAAATATACTCCGTGAAGGTAAGTAGTAGCTCAGAAATATATAATAGGATTCAACAAGTTGGAGAAGGTACTTATGGAAAGGTCTATAAAGCTAAGAATTCTATTACCGATGAATATGTTGCTCTCAAGAAGTTAAGATTAGAAACCGAAAGAGAAGGGTTTCCCATCACTGCCATTAGAGAAATTAAATTATTACAATCTTTCGATCATGAAAACATTGTTGGTTTATTAGAATTAATGGTGGAGCATAATCAAATATATATGATCTTTGATTATCTTGATCACGATTTAACAGGATTATTAACCCATCCAGATCTTCAATTGGAAGAGTGTCACAGGAAATTTATCTTCCAGCAATTAATGGATGGATTAAATTATTTGCATAAAAAACGAGTATTACACAGAGATATTAAGGGATCAAATATTTTGTTAGATAATGTTGGGAATGTTAAAATAGCAGATTTTGGTTTAGCAAGAACTATGAAGATTGTTAATGACGGCGAGCTGCCTGATTATACCAATAGAGTTATTACGATTTGGTACAGACCACCGGAATTATTGTTAGGATCCACTGATTACGGTAGAGAAATTGATATTTGGGGAGTTGGATGCTTATTAGTTGAGTTGTATTCCAAAACGGCAATTTTCAAAGGATTTGATGAAATAAGTCAATTGTGTAAAATATTTAATATTATGGGTACGCCTAGTCTTGAAGATTGGCCAGAAATTAGTGAGTTACCTTGGTTTGAAATGTTGAAACCAAAAGTCAACAAAGCCAGTCAATTTGAAGAACAATACCAATCAATGATGACCCCTAATAGTTTTGATTTGGCGAAGAAGTTATTGACCCTAAATCCTAAGGCTAGATTGACAGCTGAAGAAGCTTTACAACATCCTTATTTCACCGAGGAACCGGCAGCACAACCACTTGAGTTTTTAAGAGATTTGCAAGGAGAATGGCACGAATTCGAAACGAAAAAGAGAAGAAGAAAGGAGAGGAAACGGTTACAAGAGGAGGCTACAAAAACCAAGGAAAGAAGTGGAAGAAGCGATAGGACCGAACCTCCTACCGAGCCAAGAACTGAGCCAAGAACCGAGCCTGCTACGGAACATTTCCAACCGGAATCTACTCAACCACCAACTCAACCTCTTACAGATCCAATGAAAGAAGATGAGATGTCACTTCTTAATAGTGACATTATCAACTCCCTTCCTCGCGAGAATGATGAATCCTCTGTATAGCTGCGTTGATACCACAAGGAATAGGCGAATATTCCAATTATCCTGTTTGCGTGTAACTGGCTTCTGTCTATACAATAAAGTGATGATAATGACATGTATTCCTTATTACAATCTACGAGAATATTACATAGATAATACAGGATTTGCAACAACAGTACTGTGTAGTCTTGATAGTTAGCATAGTTTACCCCCAACTTGCCTCTGCAGATGCAATGAAAGCACTCTAGTTCTACAAACCCCCATGTACGCTTTCTACTACTATAAAAATTGCTCTCATCTCTCTAAACAAACCCACCACCTCATTCACTCTATAAGCTACATTTGACGCCGTTGCCACCAGCCTACTGTTACACGTCCTCCGCAGTGTTAGAATATACTCGAACGAGGAGAAAAGTGCCAGTGGTCATACAGCGAGAATATAGTCATACAGCCATACAATGCTTGTGCGAAGGTCATACTGTTTTATCCTCCCACGAGATCCTGCGAGTCCAGACCCTCTGCATCACAAGGAATCTTCTCCAATGATACGAAGCAAGTCAGCAATAATGGCAGCATATGTTGCCAATGGATTATTGCAATGTACGCTATGATTGAAAGAGTTACTTGCCCTTCTCACTAGCCTCTAACCCCAGTGGCAGTAGACTAGCCAGACAGCATCAACCCCACCCCCAAAATAGCATTCAGGTTAGGAACAATGCGAGATCCCGACATTTGGCTCTGGTGGAATTCTCACGACATTTTTCCGCCAATACAAATAGGGATTCATACAGTAAAATCTTACAAAACCATAACGATTCTTTTAGCAATTACTACGGCTGTCCATCGAATCATTGATTTCCCGGTTGAGATCAGAACTGTGTTGCCGAGTATCATACTTTGTTGCCAGCGCAAAATTTTAGGTTGAAACGAACATTAGCGGTTGAGATACGGGTAATTGAGTTATTCAGTGTAATCAAATCAATAGTTAATGGGGTCTTGCGCATCTAAGGAAGTCGACGCCACCAGTCCGAGCGCCAGCTCCAATGTAAATAAACGAAAGGACCAAAACCAAGCGTTGAATTCCAGCAATACTGGCGCTAATATCAAAAACTCGAAAATTAATACCAAGGCTGATGCCTCCAATAGTAGCACGGACGATGGTACGAAACAGCTAACTACCAATAATAATTCTACCGACTCGTCCACGGAATACCAGGAAAAAGCTGGCGATGTCGAGTACAATTCGAAATCTTCGCAGAATAGGGAGGTTAAAGTGTTATTGTTGGGTTCAGGGGAATCCGGAAAGTCAACCATTGTGAAACAAATGAAGATTTTACATGAAAATGGCTATAACCAAGAAGAATTATACGAATATAAACCATTCGTTTATAAGAATATTTTGGATTGTATCAAGAATGTCATCCATGCCATTATTGATTTACAACCAGATTTGATCAATAAAGATCATACTACCATAGTTGAAGATAGTGAAGATCTCTCGGTAGAAGAGTTCAATGGCAATCCTAATAATAGAAAACAAATATTGAATTACGACGATTTGAATGATATCTTGGATTACGAAATTGCCATTGATTCAGACGAACCTTTCAGTACCTCCATTGCTACAAAGATTAGTACTGTTTATAAATTTGCTGAGGTTCAGAATTTTATTAAAATAAATCAAGGCAAATTCTACTTGATAGATTCAACCCACTACTTTTTGTCACAAATAAATAGAATTGCCGAAGCAAAGTATGTTCCCTCGGTAGCCGATGTCTTGAGAACTCGTAAGAAGACTTCGGGGATCTTTGACTTCAAATTCCAAATGGGGAATGGTTTGAATATTCATATGTTTGATGTGGGTGGACAAAGATCGGAGAGAAGAAAATGGATCCATTGTTTCGATAACGTAACCTTAATTATCTTCTGTGTAGCATTATCAGAATACGATCAAGTATTGTTGGAAGAAAATACTCAAAATAGACTAGAGGAATCTTTAACATTATTTGATTCTGTGGTCAATTCAAGATGGTTTTCCAGAACTTCAGTGGTGTTGTTCTTGAACAAAATTGATGTGTTTGCAGAAAAATTGCCTTATTCTCCATTAGAAAAGCATTTCCCTGATTACACCGGTGGTAACAATATTAATAAAGCCGCCAAATATATTTTATGGAGATTTACTCAGGTCAATAGATCAGGATTAAATATCTACCCGCATGTCACTCAAGCTACTGATACTTCAAACATTCAGTTGGTTTTTGCTGCCGTGAAAGAGACCATATTGGAGAATTCTTTAAGAGACAGTGGTCTTTTATAGATTATCCTCAATTTACTTTTACCCAAGCACATTTCACTAACTAGCACAATATTTTACATTAGTGACAATATTTTATTTTATCAACACTATGAAAATGCTAGGTTTTTTGTTTATTTTCAACTCTAAACTTCTGGGTATCGCCAGATTTTCAACTTCTATGATAATCCTTTGAATACTATATATGTCAATAAAAGCGTATTGGATTTACAACTTGGTTACTTCAGAAGCATATCTGCATTCAATATTTATAACTATAAACTTCACTCATTGGATTTAGTTTCTGCAGAATCTGGCTTGGATCTAACATAATGAAGATTAAAGTTTCTTACCGAACCCCGACCACCTCTTGCTCTAGTGTTTCCCCTACCTCTAAAATTCCCTCTTCCTCTTCCTCTAGAATTTGAACTATCGCCTTTTAGCTCGCTTGCTGTATCAGATTTTGTTTCACCATCGATAGAATCTGGCTTATTCTCCTTTTGAACCTTCTCTGGCGTTACTTTTTTTGTTGATTGCTTTGAAGAAGGCGAATGTCTCCTTTCGTGCTTTTCTGGTTCCAATTCAGATGGTTGTACTTTATTTTCTGAACCTTTACCATTGACATTTACTTCTTCATTCTCTTTTTTCTTCTGTATTCTTGGTTTGTTTTTCGTGGGTGATTTGGTTCTGAAATTTTTTGGAGAGTCGGTGGAATTGTTTGAACGAATATTTACATTTGTACCTTTGTTTCCATTACCTTGATTATTTCCAGTCGTGCCTTCGGGATTCGTGCGTTCAACTTCTTGCGATTGCTCTTCTTTAGGCACTCTACTGTTATTGTACTTGTTGCTAGATTGACGTATAATGTTTGGAGTATTTTGATTTTGGTTCTTGCTGTACCTTCCCCTACCATTATAACCACCTCTGCTTGCATCAGCTTGGTTCCTATTTTCAGTATTATTGACTCGCTTCTCCTTAGGGATTTGGCTCTTATTCACTATGTCATTCAACTGCTTCTTAAAGTCAGGTCTATCGTCGTCAACTCTTTCAATTGACTGAAATTGCGGCTTTGCTACTTTTGTAGCTATTGCAACTTTAGGTTCTGGTTCCTGTTCCACTATTTTTGATTGTGATAAAGAATCATTGATTTTCCTCAATTTATCTTCCATTTGTAACTTTTTAGATTCTTCTTCTTCTTCATTTCTCTTTTTCTTTGCTTCTTCATCAATCAAATCTCTTCTTTCTATTTCCGATTTCTTTGATGCTTCATCTCGTTTCCTTTGTTCTTCTTCTACTAATAGATCACTCTCCTTACGAGTCAAGTCCAATTCAGCCTGAGTAGGAACTTTTTTCTTTAGAACAGTTGGTTTTGCAGTAACTTTCTTCACAGCTTTATTCGAGCCCTTTCCATTTGAGTTCTCATTAGGCTTTTCTGCCAACAATTCAGCAAGACTTTTTCCATTGACATTCTGAGTGTATTCATTCTCTGGAAGTGGAGCAGGCGAAAGCTTCTTCGTTGCTTTATCTTCAGATTCAGGATTTGGCACAAGTACAGTTTTAACAGGTTTAACAGGGATAGTTGCAACTTCCAGGATTATTTCTTGTGGTCTCTTCAAAATTGAAACAGATGGTCGTCTACCTTCGAAAGAAGATGATCTTCTTGATCTTGGGGCGGCAGACTCATGAAAGTGTTTTATAGTAGATTCTACATCGATATTTTCGGTATCATCACCTAAAGTCTGCACGGTAGTTTTATTTAAGTTGATTAACTTCTTTTCGATTTCTTGTTGTTTTGACAAGGTATCAACCGGTTTAGCATTACCAAATGGATTGGATTTATGTTTTAATGCTGGGGTAGCCACATGTGATGGTGGTAATGGGAACGAAGGTGACGCTGAATGAATTGGTGGTTGTAGTTGTCTGCCTGTAGTTCCTGTAGTTCTAGATCCAAATTTGTTATGGACACCAGAAGCATATCCTGGGCGATCGCGCTCGGCATTCAACGAATCTTGATACCTGGGGTTATTCTTATTGGTAGCGAATTCTTCTTCGATGGCCATAATTTCCTTGCTATGTTCATTATTAAATCTGATAGTACTTTGAAAATCGTTGAAATCAGCCATTTCTACCAAAACTTTCCGGTTTTGCTTATAATATAGATCTTGCCATTTGGTGACTTTTTGAAAGTCGCTAAAGTTCCCCAATTCCACAAATGCTACCTTCTTGATGACGTGTGTTTCCAAGATATTCGAAGCAGGGTCGACGGCAATTTTAAATTTGACATATGTCGAGTATCTACTTTTGAAAAGATCTTCAATAAACGAATCATTCACGGTTATTGGTAAATTGAGTAATTTTATGATATATGGAGGACCGAGATCAGGTACTGTGGGTCCACCACCACGGCCCGAGGAATAACTACTGAAACTATCGCTAACGTTGTAATGGTGATAACTCGGAGCTCCTCCAGTCGGAACTGCGATAGAAGCCATATCGACTTCGGCGTCTGCCCAATTTCCTCCTCCAAATGCTAAACATGTTGTTAGTAAAGATACAAGCGAAAGCTTTCCACGAGATGAAATCAATTCTGCAGCATATCAACGCCACTATCAATCGATTGGCGTCAATCAATCAATGCCTACAAAATATATGAAAATATTCCTCTGCTTTCATAATTGATGCTAAATTAATTCCATTTCATCACAAGTAAAAAGTCTGTCTGACTTTGCGAAAGTCACCACTATGCAAATATAACATACTCTCATCGTTAATAAACTCTTCTAAGCTCATTTTCTTAGGTGGAACTGGTTGTTAGTACAATTTTTAAAATAGCAGCCAACATTTGCTGGAAAACATCGCCAATCCAAGCAATTGTCCCCTGTTTTCGCCGTTTTTTTCACAATGATATTACGTACCCATGACTAGACAATTAAAGCCAATGTTAAACTATGTATAGAGTTAGGATCTGGCCAATTGTTACCGTAATGTGTCTGTTTTGTTACAAGGATAAAAATGTACTGACGCTCACTATTTTGCAAGCATTAATAGTGGTCACGTGAGTATGCTACATTTTGCTATAAAAAGATCATAACGTTTTATTGGGGCCAAACAAGAGAGATTAAGTAATGTATGACGACAAAAGTTACTGCCACTGGTTAGTGGATGGTGGATTTGTCGTGCTGGGTTTTTTTCTTGGATTTTTCTAGGGAATTTTCGGCATCCAGTAGTCACCTCCTATATTCAATATATTGCCAGTGATATCTGGAAACAAAGCAATAGGAACGATTAAGCGTGATTTAGGCAACGAGCAGCAAGGTGTGCACTGTAGGCATTCAGAAGTTATGCATTCATGTCAATTCTGAGAAGTTGTCGTAAGTTTTTCTCCAATTATTGAAGAAACCAGTGAAGAATTTGATACCTAAACCGACATCGTTTGAACCAAGAGCAGCTCTGATAGAATGCATCGACAATTGAGGAATACCCATATCGATGGTTCTGGCTCCAGTCGAGGATGAAACTGATGGACCTATGGTACCACCAGATCTGGAATCGTTTCTAATTTGGAAGTATTGTAATTTATCGTCATTAGCTCTGGCCAATTCTTCCACAAGCGCAACCCCTGGTCCATCAGTGGCCATGTTTCCATTTGCATCCAAGGAAACAGTAACCCCGACGTTAGGAACGGGTTTATGGTGTTCGAGATACACATTGGAGAAATTTGGATTAACTAAATGAATAACATCTGCTGAGATAATGATAGTATTGGCATAAGCTTTTCTAATTGTTTCTTGAACATCAACACATTGCGGATTAAAATGTTTATTAGATACCACTCTTGATACCACCAGTTCAATCAATCCACCTTTGACCCCTTGTCTGGTATTGGAACCGATTTCTTCATTATCAAATAATCCAACAATGGAAAATCCGTCATCTTTGAATTTGGATTCCAATAACGCATTGATTGCGGCAAAAGAACAGACTCTATCGTCTACTCTTGGAGCAAAAATAAACTCCTTGTTCAATCCACCAATAGTACCTTTTTGGACATCGTACAATTGTAAATCCCATTGCAAAATATCACTAACTTTGACGTCAGCCAATTTCGCAATATACCTTAATAATTTAAGCGCATGTTTTCCATACAATGGGGCCGATTTTTCTTCATCAGTGGCAGGAGATTCTTCGCCCTGGGAGAATCCGATGACAGGAACGGCCTGGGTTTCTTTGTTGAATGGGCCAACTGCTGGAGCTCCAAAATGAGGTGCTAAAGTTGGGATATGAGCAATTGGGGTTGGAGTAGAATCAACCAATTTAGGCTTAACAGCACCAGAACCGTCTTTAATCAACAATCTACCTCCAATACCTAAATCTCTGTCCCACCAAACATCAGATAGAGTACCACCGTAATTGGCAACTCCCAATAAGTCATAACCATCGACTTGAGCTTTGGTAGAGTTTGGTTTCAAAGACACCGTCAACGCATCAATATGAGACCCAATGATCCCAACCCCTTTCTTGGCATTCCAATTAGCACCAACAACAAATGCAGCTAACGCCGATCCACTTCTTACAGTGAAATATTTGCCTGGAGCCAAGTTTTCCCAAGATTCATTCTCATTAATGAAAGTAAACCCTTTGGAGCTCAATTGCTTGGAAAAGTGTTCTACAACATGGTAAATGGTAGGGTTTTCGTAGGTGAAGTCAATATACTTCTGAGCATACGATTCAAAGAATTTGTTATCGTAATCGTTCGAATTTGTGGCAAGAGCTTGTTTCTGGTTAGAAATGGTCTTGAAAGCAGTCTCTATCTCAAGCTTCTTATCTCCATCAATAGTGGATAAAACACTTTGAAGTTTTAACAACATATCGTCCATAGTCAAATCAGTCATATTTGCTAATTGTTTGTAACGAAAGTGACCAATTGTCTGTATAAGAAGAGAAATCGAATAGCTTTTGATTGCTAAACGCTTACTATGGCTGGCGGATTATGCAAGGTTTCGAGATCGCGACTGCAGACAATATGGCGGAATTATCCCCCAATTGGGCCGGTTCGGTGCTCAATTCAGCTGCTGCAACGCTGTGGCACCAAACGAATGAATCCATAGCTAGAAGTGGCATGGAAGTGGCATGGATATGAAAGACGAATGGCAGCCGAGTGGCATGAAACAGGGTGAATGAGTCATGGTATCTACAATTGTAATTAGCTCCAGACTTAGCTCTATTCATGTATGTAGCCAAGTGTCATATTATTGGTAAGGTTTATCTCTCTATCTAATTATGGTATGATGTATATACAGATTTGGACATTTATAGGTGGGTTAGTTTGATGGACGTTTAGATGCAAATGTAGCTGCCACAATCAATGGGAACACAAGCGATACGTCAGCGTAGACTTTGACTTGCTTGGCATCGGCTTTGATTTTCCCCCAAGAAATTGCTTCATCTGGTCTGGCACCGGCATCGGAACCGTCAAACTCTTGACCAGTGTTGATGAATACTGCGTAATCAGCACCATTTCTCATTAAGCACGCGTTACAGATATGATGTTTAACAAGTCCTCCTCCCAAAATAAGC
The DNA here is from genome assembly GCA_030569075.1 of Suzukiozyma sphagnicola. Taxonomy (NCBI): domain Eukaryota; kingdom Fungi; phylum Ascomycota; class Pichiomycetes; order Serinales; family Debaryomycetaceae; genus Suzukiozyma; species Suzukiozyma sphagnicola. The sequence continues at coordinate 65,712 of JAJMJR010000015.1, read as the reverse complement.
ATTCCTGCAGAACTGGCTTCCATTGACATGGAATTGATCTTTCTGATATCGGCAACAATATCCAATCTTAAATGTTGTGGCGATGACTTAAACGTGTGGAAAAACAACATGTCCCCAATCGACCCGTCAGTAATAGCAGGACAGAAGATTGGGATCTTATTCTTGTGAGCCCAATATAATACCGAAGTTTCGTCATTGATTTCTTTCCCTAATCTATCAATCAATTTTGATGGAGTCCAAATAGCATCAGAATCAGCGTCTAACCCTTCGCTACCACGAGTTTGCATTGCTTGCTGTTGTTCTTGTAAAATAGTGTCTAATACAGGCACAATCCATTCTTCGAATTTACAATAATTATCGTTTGGAACTAACAAATTCCCAATTCTATTCATCCCTTGATCTCTTAATGGTTTACCGGGTAAACTAAATTCTCCCATATAAGTAGGAGCTAAACATTTAATTAAATCTTCTTCAATACCCCCAGCAGTAGCAACAATGGCACTGACCATTTTATGTTGTACCAAATATCTAAGAGTATCTCTTAAACCGGATGAAATCAAATTTGAGGTATACCCCATAAATATAGTTGTCTTTTGATAACCTTCATCATCGAATTCCCCTTTGTTTTTTTCATGTTCAGGTAAAGCATCACGATGTTGACCTCTCCATTCTCTCATTTCTTCAATAATATTACATGCTTTACTTAAAGATGAAGCTTGGAATCCCATGGTTTCCATGGATTTGATCAAATCTTTAGCTTGCATATTATACGCCGAATCTTTGGAGTAATCTACCCCTTTGACTTCAACAAAATCATCAGGAACTGGCACAGACTTCACTAATACAGCCTCCGAAGCTAACGATGGTAATTTATCTGACATTATGACCTTGGTTATATCTATTGAAACCTTATCATTATAGTGAAAATTTTTATATAGCCATACTTACATACAGGAAACACATTCCTTGGTACTCGTATTTAAAAGAAGAGGAAATTGCAAATAAATCAATAGAAATGCTACCCAAATCAGTGCGTTCCTTTAATATTTCACCCAAGACTGCTTTGTTGAAACAAAGTAGAAATGAATAAATGAAGTTGGTTGATTCCGTGAATCGATAATTTAATGGCTGCGAAAAAGTGCGACCATTTTCAGGTCCCACTTTACATGGAGAAATCATGATTTGTGCAAATTAGGTAGTAGAAGTCGGGAATAAAACTAGTACATAGGAGAGTGCATTCAAATGAATAACCTTATTTCAAAAAATGAATCAGATTAATTCTTTCATCTTTTGCTGTTAATAAATTACTTGTAACTCTATTAATACTTGTATCTTAGCGTAGAATTCTAAACTTAATTGACACTAGAAGCAGCCAGGCTTGGGTTTTCTACAAGCCAGGAATATTTTATAGCCTTAGAGTTGTATCCTATTGAACTAGTGAACATCAAGGGGAATAACCGAATATAATGAAAACTCATTACAATAAAGTCGTTGAGATAAAGCATGGCCATCTTGAGTGGCGGGTTGAGTTAGTGACGAGTTGATGTTTTATCGTAATAATCATAAATGATGAATTGTTCTCTTAACAATAGCAAATTCAACCGTAATAGTAATGCGAATAATATTAGAACCATTATTAAGATAAATACAGCCAATACGAATTCATGTTTGGAAGCAAGATTTGTTTGCTGAGATATGGTGTCATCCACAATAGGATCACTAAATAGGGCATTGGTTCCTTTGTGTCCACTTACTGTTATTTTCAGAGTGGTGGCTCTTGAATCATATTCTGAATTATTCTGAACTTCAGCGCTATCGGAAGTAATGGAGTTGTTATAAGTAGTTAAACCTTTAAAGCCAATAAATTTCTTCAATTTAACCTTCCAAGTCTCTTTGGAATAAGGTCTTCTGGCTTCACTGTGGCCCAAAGAATCGTTGTGAGAACGAAAGTCAGTAAGCTCTGTAGTATAGGGAGTTTCATTCGAAATACCATAAGCAATAGAATTATCCAAATCTGACCGGAGGAAAGATATTGCAATTCTATTCATCACCGGATGCTTAAATCAATCAATTGGATGAGCAGTTAGCCCTGAACAGTATCCGTTCTCTATTGTATTTGGACCGAAACAGGGTAATCAAACTAAACAGCTTACGATCGGTATGAGTTAATTGATTTAGGGAAAATGTACTACCACGTTTGAACTCCAATCGAATTACAGTAGCTTAGCACAGGATAACTGTTTATAGTGCTATTATTTTAAAAGGGATAATACACTTACTTGAGCTAAACATCGGAGTTGTATCAGTACAGTACTATGCGCGATAGATAAAATATCTGTGGTAATAAAATAATACATGCAATCTAAAGCTACCCTTCAAAAGGTAGCAATATCAAGACTGCCATTACAGATAACTATCCCGATTACAATGGTACGAGGGCCATTTACTATGTAAGATAGTGTTTGAATTAGAATATTGCGTTATAGGAGCATTTTTACTATGCCATCTCTTGGAAGACGGTTGATAATCCACAAAAAATAGATACGGTTATAATATTGAAGCAGACTCGAGTAACGGCGATCAAGCTACCTTGGTTCGGAAACTAAGCTCGGGAAAGAGATATACTGTTCATTATGTAATTCAAGTTTTAGTTTCTCGGATTTCAGGAACTCAAAATGCTGAATATAACACTGATTTTGTATTATCGATATCAATCTAGCCAGTCATGCAAATACTGTGAATTTTAGCCTTAAGTTAGCTGTAGATACTCCGTAGGATCCCTTCAAGTATAATCTTGAATGTAAAGCAAATAGCTCCGTCCGACTCGAAAGTATCAAATCATAAACATTGACAGAGAGGACCAGGCAAGTATTACACAGAGAGCACACAAAGAGGACACGCGTTCTCCAAAGTAAACCAAGACGTAAAGAGTCTTAAATCATTCAAATTTAGGATTTAAGAGAAAACAGCGACTTCAAGCTTTCGTCAACAACTCACACGAGTGATACAACAAAGAATTCGCAGGGATTCAATTGCAGTATTTAGCCAATCTAAAGCTGAAGGCTAGCAAATTGAGTTACTTCCAGTAAGAATACGTTATAACAAACTTGTTGGCTACTATTGACAAAAGTAGCAAATGATCAATTGAATTACCATTGTAGTAATCAATACGAAGTTCAATATCATGAGAAGTTTGATAAATTGATAAATCAAAAGAAGGCTGGTTGAATCCATAGCTGAAGTATATGAATATTTAAGTAACTTCAGTCCTTCAACATTCCAGTGAATAATGCTAGAGAAATCCGTGAAACCCATAAAATACCCCTTAGTTCTGAACAAACACCAAAATCTCGCACTCTTTTATCCTAAAATGAATATAGAAGTAATGTTTTGCAAGTAGCACCAATGAGGGATATTCTACTGAGACGGTAGCACTAGATACTGTCAATTTAGGTCCAGGTCGAGGTAAAGGTTTACTTCTCTGAAATTATCGAATTAGAACCACATGATGCAATTGAACACTCAAATATATTGACTGATATGTTATTCAATTTGAAAACTCGATTCATGGTGAGCCGTAATCTACAATATCTACAAGTGATTCAATTGATCGTAAATTAATGACTATAAACGAAATGCTGTAAATGAAATATCATACAAAAATATAAATTAAATAAATTAATCCAAGGAAATAAAACTGTTTACAAAGTTTGCAACTAATAAACTAGAGTAGAGCCCATCTCTGGAAGTTATACCATAAAAATAAACGATTGGCCAATGTGGAATTTATAACTCCCCGCACATCATTTATCACAATAACTCTAGTACTTTCCAAAGGTATAAAACTGTTTACTTTTAAAGTTCCGCAATACCGCTCTATTAAACTCTTTGAGATACTTGTGGTGCCCAAGTGGAAAACTTTGGTTTGGCGGTATTGTATGGAACATATGCACCAAATGTATTAGTTAAATTCATTTTGTGCTGTTCAGGTAATGGATACGCTCTAACTACTTTATATTCGTCAGTCAATTTGTTAGGCGGAGTATTGGTACCATACCCCAACCAATAATGCCATCCTGGCTCGACTTTCGACATATCAATGCCCCAGTCTTTATATTCAACCCATCTAGTTCTTAAATGGATTTCTTCAGGCACATCGGTTTCATAATATTTATTACCAAAATCATCTTCACCAACTAACCAACCTCTCTTGGTATCGTTGTGAACTTGAATTTGCCAAGCTGCTCTCTTGAACCCAGAAGCCCAGATATTCTTGATAGTACGAGTTAACGAATTAGACATGGTTCTCTACTACCTTATACTCAATTCAATCGAGTTCAATGTATCCCAATTTTATTCCCATTACTCGTTTGAAAAAAAATGAAATGATTGGAAGACAATCACGTGTCAATACACCCGTGATAGATTTATCGCCTATATACATATTGCCGAAGTATAGATACATTTTCGTTGCAATTAACTTGGATAACGTTGTACGAAGTTGAGCTTCGATACTTATGGCAGGTCAGATAGACCATTTTCTTTTGTTTTCACTGTATTTTACTTTTCAATTTTTGAAATACTCCTTTACATAAATTATCACTTTACAATATTACAAATCAAATAGATTGTAAAATACAAGTACTAAAGTTTTATTTTGAATAATATTACTACACATTGTACTTATTGTACGTAAAAAACCTAATCACAAACAATGTTCAACTAAATCAAACACCTCCCTCTATAATAATACGCATATCATTAACTAACCGAACATTGTTTACAATAAATTAGTCCTCACAATAATGAATTATCGTGGAAACAAGTAAGACTAAATTTATTTCTATTTTCCCTTAAAACCCATGTTTGAACTAAAATTATAGTTCACTCTTAAGTATAGCACTTTGTTCAATCAAATAATTGACATCAGAACTATTTATCACAACTCCCTTCTCGCTACATTTGGCTTTAGATTTTAATTCGTTACATAACCCATCAATATCAATTTCAGAGTACCTTGGATGAGAAGATATTCTATCCCAAATTTCGGAACATCTCATTACATTTGGTGGCGCGGGCACCACTTCAGAATCTTCTTCTTCATCTTCCTTTAATTTAATGGAATCATTTGGATTTTCCAAACTTGACTTGACAAATTCATTGAAATTAAAATTCATATCGACTTCCTTATTTTTGGTCTGATCATAAATTGATTCTTCTGTAGTTAACAAAGCTATTGGATCAAAATCATCTTGTTTTGGCAACTCCACTTTATTAGAAAATGCTAAATCAATATCAAAATTATTATCGTTCAAGAAACTTAATGGATCTTCACCATTATCCATAAAAAATGGATCATTGATGAAGTTTGTGGAATTAGCGTTTGGACTAACTAAATTTGAGAATGGCGAAGTATATTGTTGAATGTCAATACTGCCTTTTGGAAATTCATTCAAAAGATTTGATTTGACAGAGCTATTATCATTGGAATTAGATAAACTATCACGTTTATATTTTGGCACCGGGAACTCTTTAGAACCACAAGCTTCGTTTAATTTCATGCAAAATGGTTCAACTTGCTCATCAAAAGAAGTAAAATCCAATTTATTAGTAATTGTGTTTTGAAGAGGAGTATTGGCACTGATACCAACTGAACTATCTGGAGAAACCAATAAGTTATCATTTAAAGGTGATGTATTGTTTGATGCGGATGAATTATTTGATGAGTTAACAGCCAACCGATGAGTACGAGTCTTCTGATACCATGGGAATTCAGCAGTAATATTATCAGCAGGAGATGTATTATCGGTTGAACTTGATAAGGACAATCTATCTGATTTATTGGATGAATTAGAAGATGAAGAAGCGGAATGGTCAAAGTTGGGCACATACCCACCAGTTACTGGATTGGACAATTTTCCAACTTTAGTTGGCAACATTAAATCAGAAACATCGTTATTTTCGCTTCTATATCGAGATAATTCAACTTTTAAAATCTCAACTTGAGCTCGCAAGAAATCGGTCTCTGTGGTAGCTTTAATATTTTCATCTTCCAATAATTTAACTTTATCTTCCAAATCTTGCATTTTTCTTTCTTTACGTTCTCGGTAAGCTCTTTGGGCAGCTCTGTTTTGTGCTGTTCTCTTTGATTTTGGCTCGGTATCTACAGGTTTTCTTCCTGGTTTGGCATGCATTTTTTTACCATCGTAACTTAAATCCTCAGAGTCTCCAACTTCGGAGATATTCCGTTTAACATCAGTCATTTTTTTTAAATAAAAACCCTTAAATTTGAAATAGTAAAGATCTCAACCGCAATTAATGGATATTGAGTGGCTGGGAAAACTAGGATTATTGGTTTCTTCTTCTTTTACAAAAAATCGCAATAGGAGAGCTAAAGCAATAGGAAAGAACTATAGTGGGAGTCGACCTGTATATATTTCACGATTACTAATGCACAATGAGTAACAATCACTTGAAACGGAGTAAAACGGTTATCAACAAGCGGACAAGCTAACAAACGAATAGACGGTGACACGGACGAATTAGTCTAGCAGTATGCGTATAGACTTATGAATGAATCGACTTATGTGAGAAAACTCAAGTCGAGCAATGTACTAAATGTAATATGACTAGATACAAAGGATACGGACACAGATAGAATGTGTTGCGTCTCTATTCTGTATTGATGATAGTATAAGCAAATGATACTATTAACCAGCGATTTTGCGGTGGAATGTTGTTTTCAAAGTGATGATAGAATAATCAAAATGACAGAATGATCAAGATGATATTGCTGTGCTCGGTGCTTGGTGTATGAGCAACCTTTATGTTCCACTAGTAAGATTATCTATATAGCAACGGATGTAATGATCTAGTTAGATAGATTCAATACTCACTATAATTTTACAGAAAAGAACTATAGAAGTTGTGATAATTATACATTCATTTATAACGCCACTCGAGATTACTAATGAATTTTTAAGGGGTACACTAATACAAAATGCTCAACACACTATACAATACTGGTACTATAAATACGATACTAATCTCGCAATAGTTAGCAGTGGAACTTTTTCATAGGTCGTTCCGATAATTCGTACATTTAGGGGTTCCACTAGTTAAGTAGGGCTATTTGCCACCGACCCCTCACATTGTCCGAAACCGGATATGCCGTGGTGCTCGTGGGACTTTAATGTGGGTCAGGTTTTTTTCAGTTGCGTTGCGCATACGGCTAGCGGAATCGAAAAGAAACCACGTATGTTAGCCGTTGCACTAGCTTATCATGCATAGAGCATGAGTATTTTCAATATATAAGGCAGTTTTACAACTATTACCGATTTGTTTCGTGGATTATTCGTGTCCTCTTCGTATCGTTATCTAGTGCAAGTATACCCTTGTTCTAGACAGTTTACGGTAGCATTTCTCTTGTGTGGTATGACGTCGTCACAAATGGCTTTGTGCGCCATCTAGATTGTCTTCTATGATGTTCTCTCAACCTAAAGCAGCTATGGTAGCTAGTACTGCGACCACGAACCCTTTGACAATCTTTCTGGCATTGTAACATAGTTTGATGTAGTACCTCGTCAATGCTACGTTCAACATCACTATTGAACCTTCCTGACACGTAAGAATCATTATCTACGAGCAAATCCATTTATGCAAGCCAATCTAACATATATAAACAGACATGGGCCAGTAGTTGGTGATCGTCATAGACATCGTGTGTGCTGATCCCCCCACCCTCATCGGGGTGGAGGAAACCCTCTTTTACCGCTTAACGCCAATATACCTGCTCCAAGCTTAAAAATAACCATTGACGAAGAACAGCCAACGTCTAGAAGTTATCCTCTGTTTCTTTTACCGACTTTTACCGACAATTACAACATTCACAAACTCCTATGAAACACGCGTGGAATACCTGCTTCACGTCAACAAAGTATGGTTTCATTCTACTGTAACAAGCGAAGTTGATGATTATCACGTGAGTCAGTTCTCCAGATTGTGTGCACCCCCATTTATCAGTTTTTCACTATGGCAGAAGATCAAGTTACCTTGCGCTGGTGTAAACAATAGACATGTTAGGTAAGTATGGCCACAGACGCGGCTACTGGACCCACAGTGGTACATTAATGAAGTTTGACTAACAATTTTCCAGAAAACAGTGGCTCGTTGCCTCGTCAATTAGGAAACCTAGATGATGGACGCAAAGTGGTCGAAGAAATGGTTGATATAACCGACATCATATTTGACAGTTTAACGCTAATAACCGATAACAAGGTGGTTCAGTCAGCCTATTTCAACCTACTTGAAGGAACACAGGCAGTAGAGGTTTCTAATGCAAAGTTAGACACTGGGATGATTGAATTAACCAAGGAGGACCTCGAGTTTGATACAGCAGAGCCGCAAAATGCCAACATAATCATCGCCATTCACAATAAATTATTGGTTTTGTTTGTGTCGTGGTTAAATAATTCCAATTTGCCTGTTACCGTACTAAGTTGTCGATATGTCCAAACTGTATTGGAGAACTATAGGAAGAGTGCTTTGAATGTGAAAGTACCTTTGGACGAAAAATGCTCTTTGGTCAATCCTCGATTGACTACATGTCATACTCCTGACGATACCTTTGAGTCGAACTTGGTACATAAAGTATTAAAAAGTTTCATTATTGGATTGTGTAAATTTATTGGATTTACATTAAATGTGGCCATGAACATCTTGTACGAAGAAGAAGATTTGACAACTAGAAACATGAACCTTGATTTTTTGATGTCTGTGCCGACCGAATTGGTTTTGCATCAACTTGAACATTCGATTTCTTGGTTAAAATCCCAAGCTAATTCAACCAACGACGCAAGCATTAACGTGCTTATCAATCAATTATCCATTATCATGCAATTTAATAAAATAGAATCGATTTTCCTGTCATCTTTGTCTATTTTACATTGTTACAAACCAGAAAATTTAGATTTTGATTATTTAACTACAGCTCTTTCTAGCCTCAAACAATTGGGAGAGTTAAAATGCAATCCCATTCCTTCGGGGGCATTTTCAAAGTTCATTCAATCTGATTTAGATAATAAAAACATCCCATTAAACTTATACCAAATAGATGCCACAATCGCCCACCAGGATTTGATCGGTATCTTTTCATCCATACAAGAATTTATGAAGAATTCTCAACAAATAGAAAATTATAACCAGTTATCAAATTATTTGCAATTCGATATCTCCAAGAATATAAAATCATTTAATGTTCTCAGTCGAGGAGTGTTTCAATTGCATTTTATCCGTGATGATAAATCCATCTTTGGGTGTCGAGATGTTAATCTCACTACCAATGTTGTTTCCAATTTGATAAACAATTTAGTAGGGGAGAATACTTCTATTTTGCAATTTGATCAGATTAGTAGCTGGGGAATAAAACAAGAGAACTTACCAGATGTGATATCGACCATTAACCAATTGAATCAAGAATTGGAATCGGGGATTTATCATACATTATCGTTATACGGAAATAATCCTTGTCGTCAACAGCAATTAATTTCTAAAGGTTTATTGATCTGGGATACATTGCAAGTAACTTGGGAATCTTTTGAAACCGAGTTGTATCGACAATTCAGAGTAGGGGACGAACTAATTAATGGCGATTTGGGATTGTCTGTGAGTTCGTTTATATTCTATACTAAGATTACCCTAATGAACGAGCTCTTATTGCGAGGAATAGATTTGGAGTTGTATAAAGACTATGAACTCTACTTGATTTACTGGTACTCTGCCTACCTAATCAAACTAATCATAGAATTATTACAAGGAAGAATAAACTCCATTCTATTAGGCAAAATCAACTACATTGAGAAAACATTACCCAAAAGATTCAAGAAATTGAAGGCAGGTCCAAAGAAGCAACAACTAAAAGATCACATCCAATATAATCAAGATATTATCTTACCGAAATTGAAGAATACGTTACAATATCAAACCGATTATTTAATTCCATCTTTCCAAGGTATGGTAGATTTGGTTGAAGCTACTAAAATCTATTTAGTGGTATTATCATCTTTTAAGTTGATAGACTTTTTGAAATCAACTCCTAATTCATTAACTTCATTTGAATCATTATTTAATGTACGATTGAAACCTTGGTCAAGTATTGGTGTACCAAGATTGCCTACGTTCAGTCAATATAAGGTTTCTTTAAATTTAAAATACTTACAATCGACAAGCACAGATGAAAAGTCCACCAAAGTCAAATCCCTTTTATCAGTTATTGAACAAAAGTTAGCATCTAGCAAAAGAATTCATCAATCACTTATACAAAACATTAATGAGAATCCCGTAATAAAGAGCCAATTCTTGTCATCAACTACCAATCATCTTACTGTTTGGTATGAGAATTTAATTAAGACCAGCGATGGTTATTCAACTCAAATTAAAAATATAGTTGATTTGATAGACCAAGATAAGATAGAAGAAATAACATCCAGAAATTATAAAATTTCAATTAAAGACGGTAACCATTGTTACTTCCCAACCATTTCACTAGAAAAACTTTAATTTATTGTACATAGCAATGCATTAGAAATTTAAACCATCAGTAAACATATTAACAATTGCGTATTACCTTAATATTTTCTTTGGCTAAATTAGCTGATAGCAGCAGTGTTTCATTATGGGTTCTTGTTTGGAATCTTCAACTATGTTGTTAGAAATGATGGGCATCATGGTTTGACTTGGGTAAAACCTAAAGGATAAAATAAACATACGTTGCTATTTTTCCACAGGAGTATAGAACTCCTAACGTTCTATCATATATTGTCTAGCTCGTCCATGGAAATATCATATTCTACTTCTTCCTCATCAGCAAGGATCTGGTCAATTTTCTCCAAGGTATCATTAATGTCTCTTTGCTTCATTTCTTGTGATTTATCTTCTCCCATTTCAAAACTTGTACTATTCGCATCGGGTTCTTCCTTGATCTTTGTTGAATTCTGTAGGTCTTCATTTTCTTCCATATCAATATCCTCATCAGGTTTTACTTCAGGTAAAACGGAATTTGATCGACTTGGAATTCGCGAAGAAGCTACCGAGGCAGGTTGTTCTGCTTTCTCTTCTCGTTCTAATGATTGCAGCAATTTCTCACGTACATAAGCCTCAAAATTATCAAAATTCTTTAATGTAAGTTTATCCAATGCAAATTCTGCATCACTTGCATTCAGCTCCAAACATTCTCGCGAACCTTGTATACTATCAACTAAACCGCTTAACACCTTGCTTTCGAGTTCTTCAGTGATGTAAAGGCGACTCAAGTTATTTATAATAGCCTTTTTCACCATTTTTGGTGTTCCTTGTTCTAGCGCTTGCAAAAAGTAAACCGATTGCCATACATGTGAAGTTTGACGTTTAATTTCAACTTGGGTTAGGTTGATTAAATTGTTTGGATCACACCAATGAATCAATTGTTGAATTGTGGTAGTTGGTGACAATTTTGTATTCTTGATCAAATCACTGTCTTCACTAAACATCCGGAAGATACAATCTCCACTGACAGATGCTATTCTAAATTGATGATTGACGTGACTAAACGCATAAACTGGTAAACAAAATGCCAATATTTGACTCAACTCATGATTTTCTTGAGTTAGAGGATTAAAGTAACACAATATTAACGATTCAAATAATTGCTTCTCCGATTCAAATTCATTCTCATTATCTTTAGTCGGTCCATTAAAAATATCTGCAAGAAATAATTTGCATAACCCTTCTGCAACAACACATTGTAGCTTTGGCATTTCAAATGTATTCAAGGATTTATAGAGCAATCTTGCATAATGAAACAATCCTTGACTACCAATAACCGAAACTCCGTAAGTCGACAAAATATCAACAATTGCTTTTGTAGCAACGATTCTCACATGTTCTCCACATGATTTCATCTCTTTATAAAAGGTCCCTAGCCCAGCTTTAGCTGTATCTCTATCTATCAAGGAAAACAATCCTAAGCATTTGAGCCCTAGAAGATGTAGTGAAAACTTTTCTGTACAATTTATTGCATAATTTACCAAACCAGAATAAATAGAACCTAAGGATAAGTTATTTTCCAAAGGCTCCTCCATTAGCTGTAAAACATGTTCAGTAATAGTCAAACAATGGATGACAATATCATCTGGGGGTAACTTAGATTCAATCTTTTGTTTCTTAAACAGGTTATTGGCTATTCTCTCCGAACCTAGAGTACTATCATCATCATTTTCGGCATCACCAAGTCTCTCAGGATCATCTTCGTCATCAAGAGCAGAAAATGCCGAGTGAAATGTATCGTCATCTTCGTGTGAATCTCTGATATCAGTTATAATTTCTGTAGCCATGGAAACAAAATCCTTTTCATTAATGGAAAGCTTTCTCAATATTTTAAGTGCAACTTCAATCAATTTGTCCGATAATTTATCATCTGTCAAGGAACTTCTGATAATTTGTAGCATTTTCCGCCTACCCATTTCGTCACTGAAATCAAACTCTTTCGCAACTAACAAGGTTTGTTCTATAATAAATTCCAAATCCTTCAATTCTTCATTAAATACCACCACGTCTTTGTTTTCTTTCGTATGGTTGGTCACTATAATTGCCTTTTCTCTGGCTAGAGTTTCATATTTAGTATTGGTGAGTTTGAATTCCGATTCAGCAGCGGCTAATGCTTCCGTATGCAAATTTAATGAATCTTTAGCCTTTTTAATGAGTACCTTATTTGCTTCCTCTTTATCTTGTAGCTGATCGTCGTCCATGTCAGACAATTCGTTTAGAACATCTTCATCTATTTCATCCTCATCAAACGACTCTCCTGCAAGCTTTTTATCTACAATGTCATTAACTCCTTCAAAATATTCTATCTTTTGTTCTTCATTATTAGCTGCTCTTGATTCGTGCTCCACTTCTAGACTCAATTTGATAAGAGAGTTCTCCACGACAAATAGTTTATTGTTCGAGATTTCAACCATATCTTGATATTCTTTATTCTTCTTTACAACAGAATTGTTTTTCAGCAAGAACTTATTTCTCAAATCAAAATACTTTTGCAATGTCACTGCCAATTCAATTGCTTCAGGAAAGTTTGCATCAATCAAGTCGTAAAGTTTGTTGTCATTACAATAGTAGTAAAAAGTCCTCATTAGAAACGATTTCTCCACCGTTAGCGACTTCCAAAACTCATTATCGATTTTAATGGTAGACAATAAATCTTGTCTCGTATTGAAAAACACATTCATAGCTAAATCGGCCACTTTAGAATCGGTTACATGTAAGCTCTCAATAAGCTCCAATAGGTTTTCTTCCGCTGAAGTATACCAAAAGTTGGTAAACATTTTGATGGCAGCATCTCGTACTGATTCATCTCTATCATTTAAACCCCATTTTAGTAAGTTCTCCGATTGAATGGCAGACAACTTTTTGAAATCACCCAATTCTCGAGATATTCTGCTGAATACCAATCTCCGATTGATGTTATTATTATCTCTAGCTCGTTCAAGGAGCAATGGGATGGTGTATTTGTTCTTTGTGACGTTTAACAATGCTGCTCTTCGCACTTCGGCACTTTCATCAGAGGTAAGTGAGGCAGATATCTGCTCTATAATTTGGTCTTGGTCAATGGTGATATCAAATTCGTCTTCATCGAAATCAAAGTTGAATCCTTGGAATCTGGATATGGCGACAATGGCCTGGATTCTAACTGACGGTTCACGGTCGTGGATTCTCTTGGTCAAAGAACTATATAACGCTTCAAACGTATCATTATCAATCTCACCGATATAATAAACCAATGACGCAAGCATCTGCACCACTCGGTATCTGACATTCTTATCTTTAGCTTCGATTCCACGTAATAGATGGTTTATGACATGTTTGATGAAATCGCTCACCGGAGTTTCGCTATCGTCCAGCTGATCGTCGCTATCGTCCTGTTTCACCATAATAGCAATAAAAGACGAGCAAAACTTGATTATACGGTCAGCAACCTTTTCCCCTTTCTTCAACACCAACACCTTATTGACGAGTCTAGTGAAAGTTAGCTGAAAAAGGTTCAACTCATTCAATTCGACACTGCGATCAAAGATAGATTGTAAGATAATCACCAACTTACGGTGGCCAGAAACTCCAGCTTGGCCATCTTGAAAGATGTGGCACATTGCTGCTACTATTTCATCGCCATGCTCAATGGTCAGTACCGACTTCTTTGTCGGTTTTTCAGTCATTTGTCGCTGGAAGGAATGCAATTCTACAAGAATCAACTCAATGACTCCAAAAAACTACCAAACGATGAGTGATGAGGTCAGTTTCTCGCTTTGAAGATGATTCTGTTGCAGCAATTTCAAATCATAAATAAACAAAAAATTGGCGTGTTCCTGTATGTTGTCTACTTGGTTATATGCAAAAAGATTATGAGCAGTACGGGAATCGAACCCGTGACACCTGCTTGGAAGGCAGATATGTTAACCACTACACCAACTGCCCGCAATTGGATATGAATATTTTACAAAATGTAGGCTCTATGCAATTAGGTTAAATATACACTGATGGTGTTAGCTTGTGATGCAAGTGGTTGTAATTGGTTTAAACATTACTATTGGGTACATTTGCTACCTTAGATTGAGGTGATTTGGTTGGGGGAAATTTTGATTTAGTGGAGACTAAATCAACTGCAATTCTAGATTTCCTATTCCACTTCCTGTTTGTTTACAACTTTGCCTTGTCGAGTTTTATAGAAGGATGTGCAAGCAAGAACCCTGATACAGCTGGCGACTGGCTCCAACACAAGATTCTAAAACGATCGAAATACTGGTATTCCAATTCTAGCTTGAAAACATGAAATTGATGGTCAGTACTACTTAATTACTGGTAGGATTGTATTTGACCCTTTTAGTTAAGTATTAACCTCAGTACAAAGCTTGTTTTACATTCTTGAGCTTATATGATACATCTCCACTAATTTATCTACATTACCTTACTCTGTACATGTCTCGTATATTTTAGAGTATTTTAGAAAAACAACATATGATGAACTAATACAATACTTGAACTATAGTTATCAAGAGCAATCATTCCCAAAAGTGGTTTGATTCCTAAATTTTTGTTTTTTACAAATTGCTAAAGTCCTTTCCCTTTTGAACTTCAGCAAGCTCACCAAATTTCTTCACCCAGTTACTTACTAACGGCCATTCATTAATATCAATATCGATAAAACCAAGAGCACCTGCCCAAGGATAAAGCGCAACATCGGCAATGGAATAATGATTTCCCACCAAGTAAGGACCATTGGCTTCATTCCGTTTTAAATACTCTTCAACTACTCCGTATACTCTTTTGGTTTCGTTGGTATAACGAGTGATACCATAAGGCACTTTCTCAGGGGCAAATTTGATAAAGTGGTTTGCTTGACCTTGTAATGGACCATTTTCGGAAATTTGGAATGCTAAAATTTCCAATTGCTGGTAATACTCCTTAGTACCAGCTGCGAAGGAAAATTTATGTTCTTTATCATAGTTTTCTGCAAGATATAACAAAATAGCTCCTGTTTGAGAAATAGTAATTCCAGTATTAGAATCAACTAAAGTAGGAATTCTACCATTAGGATTCAATTGCAAGAATTCCGGCAGTTTTTGTTCGTTTTTACCAATATTAACTAATTGTAAATCGTATTTCAATTTTAATAATTCAAGTAAGATAGTAATCTTTGTACCATTTGGGGTTCCCCAAGCTAATAATTTTAATCCGGACATTTCAAAAACACAAAAGAAGATGAATTGATACAATTAAGGAATTTTGTTGTGACGGATTTGTTACAATTTATACTAATTGGCTTGTTTCACAGTAGTAATTAATTGCTAATATTACTAATCCAATGAAATACCCAACCCTGCATAACTTGGAACATTGTTGCTGCCTTGAAAGATAGAGTTGATTGGGGTATCAAAGGTTTCTAAAAAGCTGTACATCTGAGTAGTAGCTATCATGCTTATGTCAAGGGTGTTTGCTGGCTTGAAATATGCCACATAGTTGAGTTCCGTGCTATGTTTTAGGGAGATAAGCGGAGTGAGATTTTGCAACCATTATAAATGCTTATAGCACTGTTGCTATTCGGGAGTATTACCCGGAAACAACAATCGATCCTTAGATATTTAGTGTATCATTGTGATGTCAATTACTAGTCAAGGGTAAGTTCAGACAGAATAAATGACATACACTTGTATGGGATATACATGTAGTGGACGATAACATATCCAAATTGTGCTTCTGTGTAAAACAGGTGTAATTGTGAAGAAATATTCGTTTTTAGAAAGGTAGCAGATAATTGGTTTGTCCCATGTTGACCGTGGAAGTTTAGTCTAGCTGATCATTGCTACGTGTAGAAAATGTGTTGTGTTGTATTCTTGTCGTTTGGAGAAATCGTATAACTGTGGTAGTGGAAAGTGACTACAGCTTGAAAACTGGAGAGAAGAAGCTTATATAACTCATATGTTGAACCATCGTATAGTAGAACTACTACGGAACTACATACGATCAACAGTGATGGCTGCTTTGAGTCGGACCGTATAGAATACCATAGATCTATCGCATATGAAAATCTGAAATCATCGTACGCGGTAGTTCGTATATTGCGGTTTTGTATATGCTTTCCAAGATGATTTGGTCGTATAGCAATAGAATAGCGATAGCATTCAACGTGCTCTGATCTGGCTCTTGCAGAGGAATGGGGTATTGCAAAGCAAATCGAACTACTTGATAAAGAACATTGATGTTTAAGTCTGCTACAGCTTTATTCACTAGTAGTATACTTTGAGAGTCAGTGATTATGATTCATACCATGAACGATGCTACTCAACGATACAGTGAATTATAGCACTACGAAAAGGTAGCAGCACCATGGTGCTGCTACCATGAATCTTTGAACCTTTGAACGATATACAATCCATAAACTGATACGATAACGATTTATTATTTATACGATGACTGGGCAATTAATCCATAGATACCATCCCCAATGTACACCGTACCTCTTAGCAGCTAGTAGTTCTCATTAACCGATATCTGTATCGTATAACCCTGCCACTAATTCCACAACCACCAATGGAAGTACCGGCTCTGTTTACTTCCACCACGGTGGTATCGTTCACCTCCATCTATACGACACTATCAAAAGCAAACACGTTAACATTTCTTTTGTAGGCGCGAATTTCTCGTTTATACGACATGCCTAAAAATATCAGCAATATTTTCCTTTTGCAAAGAAAATATCTTCATGCCAAATTTTCATATAAAAGTTTCCATTTGGTGAAGAATTTTTCAATAGCAAACATCTTTATTCAACCATTTTGATTTTTACACGGGATTCAACTTCTAATTAAACATGTCTATCGAATTAAACAAAAAAGATTTCGAAAGAGATTCTCAATTCACCAAAGCTTTACATGGAGATTCGTTCAAGAAAACTGGACTTTCGGCATTAATGGCCAAGTCCAAGAACGCCAGTGATGTGGCCAGTGAAGGTTACTTCAAGCACTGGGATGGTGGTGTCGACGAGAACGACGAAAAGAAGAGATTAGGTGATTATTCCCAATTAACCCACCATTACTATAACTTGGTTACTGACTTCTACGAGTACGGTTGGGGTTCTTCGTTCCATTTTTCAAGATACTACAAAGGGGAAGCTTTCAGACAAGCCACCGCTAGACACGAACACTACTTGGCTCACAAAATGGGTCTTAACGAAAACATGAAAGTGTTGGACGTTGGTTGTGGTGTTGGTGGTCCAGGTAGAGAAATCACCAGATTCACCGATTGTTCCATCGTTGGATTGAACAACAACGATTACCAAATTGAAAGAGCTAACCATTACGCTGAAAAGTACAACTTGCAAGACAAGTTGTCTTACGTCAAAGGTGATTTCATGCAAATGGATTTCGAACCAGAATCGTTCGACGCCGTATATGCCATTGAAGCCACTGTCCACGCTCCAGTATTGGAAGGGGTTTACTCGGAAATCTACAAAGTTTTGAAACCAGGTGGTGTTTTCGGTGTTTACGAATGGGTCATGACTGATAAATATGACGAAACTAACCCAGAACATAGAAAAATCGCATACGGGATTGAAGTTGGAGATGGTATTCCAAAAATGTACTCTAGAAAAGTCGCTGAACAAGCATTGAAGAATGTTGGTTTCGAAATCGAATATGAAAAGGATTTAGCCAACGTAGACGACGAAATCCCATGGTACTACCCATTATCTGGTGAATTGAAATACGTGCAAACTTTCGGTGATTACTATACTTGGTTCAGAACTTCTAGATTAGGTAGATTGATTACTACCGAAACCGTTGGGTTAATGGAAAAGGTTGGTATTGCACCAAAGGGTTCTAAACAAGTCACTTTCGCATTGGAAGATGCTGCTGTCAACTTAGTTGAAGGTGGTAGACAAAAATTGTTCACTCCAATGATGTTATACGTTGTTAGAAAGCCAAAAAATGCTAAAGATTAAGCGCAAAAGGTTCTTCACTTCTTGATTTATAATTTGTACAATAAATAATCGGTTACTGCTAATTGTAGAGAAATCACTGTACAGATATCGAGTAAAGTGTAATACAAGGCGAGCTCTACGTCCTACTACAAGGCGATTACTACGACCTTGCCTACGGTGGCCAAGAACTCGACCAAGTTCACACTAATCTATTAATGCATTTATTATAGAATACAAGTAGTTAATTAACCATGAACAGTTAACCATGCTAAATATTTAATTTTGGTAAATTGAACGCTGGAGTAGTTGGTAAACTGAATTGAGGTCTTTCAATGACAATAATCTCTTGTTCGCCAAAACTATCAACTTTTAATATAGGACGATACTTTGTAGTTAACCAGAAAGGCTTTTTATTATTGTTGGAGTTGCCATTATTGGTCAATTCATCGTCTTGAATCTGTTGTCTTAATCTATTAATTTGACTTTGTTTCAACGACAATTCCAAGATTTCCACTTGATCGTCATCTTCTTGCTCCTCGGCATCTTCAATGTCTTCATTTATAGTCAATCCGTCCCGGTTTCTCTTTTTAGAGTTGCTGGTATTCTTGTAGAATTTACTAATCGGAATATTCATTGTCAAATCAAAGTACACTATCCAAGTAGATCCGAAAATCCACACTTTCTTATCCTTTAAGAATAAATCTTGTGGTTTATCGTCCAAGGTTAAGAACTGGTTTGGTAAGAATTCACTATTTCTCTTGGACCATGGACTTAATAAACTGGAATTGTTCTGTTCATCAATAAAGAATTCGTATAATTTGTTCTCTGAGTTCAAAACAATCAACTTATCATTTCCACAACATTTGATGATATTGGCATAACTGGATAATTTGGTCACTTTGAATGGTTCGTGAGAATTGGTTAAGGAATACTTTTCAATATTACCATTGAAACGAGACAAAATCACCGACTTCTCGTCAGGAGAAATCACCAAATTATTAATGACTTGGCTATAACTTAGTTTACTCTTGTTAGGGGAAGCCAACAACTCCAACTCGTCATCTAGCTTTATACTTTGTTGCTCGGGGTCTATGATAAACTTATAAATCTCTTCATTTGGAGTCACTATCAATAGCTTGTTGCTATCAAATAGTCTCACTAGTTTAGCACCTTCAATTATTTCATCAAAGTTACCATCTCTAAATTTGCTAACCTTAATTTTATTCTCAGCCAAATGTTGCAATTCAAATACTTTGACAGATGTCATGCGTGAAACAACCAATAAGCTGGCGTCGTGGTTGATATCAACACTGGTGATATTTTCGTCCTCTGCTAGAGTCAATTTAGATATCAACTTGTGTTTTTCGTCAATTATCTTCCACATCTTTATGGTTTGATCTTGCCACAAGATTACTAACTTATGTGCTTGATTTATAACTATATTGGACTTTTGTTGGTCGATAGATAACTTTTTGTATTTTCCATCGTGGAAATTGCTGACAGATTGAACTACAATGGATCTTTCTACCCCACCACTGACTAAGAAGTTGTAACCTTTAGACTCATAGATGCTCATGGATCTGATATCGTTGGAATGCAATAATCTATTATAATTGTGGACCCATTTAGAAGTGGTTTTAGTGGTCATTAAATTGAATTGGTGGATCTTTCTATCAACCCCAGCGGAAAACACTTTTTCTTCAGTAAAGTCACTGGCAAGACTCAAGACATCGGCATCGTGGATGGTGAAACTTTGCAATAATGAATGGTGGTCCAAATCCCAGAATTTGACCGAACCAGTGGAATCACCACTGACAATTTGTCTCTTTGTTGGCAATATGCAAATGGACCACACAAGCGTCGATTCAGTCTTTGATTTATCGACTCTCATGGTAGCAAGTATTCTTCCTTTGGTTTGGCCCGAGGCAGACCATATTCTTATTCTCCCGTCAGCACATCCACCGACCAAGGAATCATTTCCATTCCATTTCAAACTTAAAACTCTGGCATCTTGTCTTTGACAGATTAATTCGTGTTCCAAACTGGCAAAACCGCCGGAAATATCAACTATGACGACAGAACCGTCGTCACACCCAACAGTTAACTTATCGCCACTGCTATTTATATCGATAGACCAAATTATACCGGCATTACAGTCGTAATTAACCACTGGTTTCCCAGTAGCCAAACTCCATTCGGTGATAAAGGTAGAGCCACCAATGGAAAATAACCGAGGAAACTCGTCCTCATCACTGCTGGCCCAGCACAACCCTTCAATAGATCTACCTTTAGAACCTGATAACGTCAAATCATGGCTCCAGTTATGTTTGGGGTTCCAGATCTCAATATCACCATTGCTTCTACCGACTGCTAACCGTAATTCGTTGGTGATTTTTGATAAGGATGAAGCGTGGGAAAAAGCCGTAGCTGTTATTGTGTGTGGTGTATAGTCCACGAACCTACACCGATGAATATCCATCGCTCCTTGTCCCATATCTTCCTGGTTCATTCACTGGATTCACTATGAAAAATCTCATCTCATCGATTTTTTTGAAAATAGTCAAATGTCGCGCAGACATTTTGCAATATGGTAGCGCAGTAAAATCAGCACGCGACATATTTGTCTCGATGCTTACCAGAGTTACGAGAGTTAACGAATGAACAAGGAAACGTTTATTAGTAAGTTTGAAATACATAGTAACTACGGAAATATGAAAACCTCTAACAAAGACGGAATATAAGAACGCAAAAGTCCTTCATTTTACTCTAATGTATGCCAAAGTATCGAAGCTTTAGGATTGTTTATGTAGCTAACCTGGCTGCAAAAAGGTACATGAAGGAAAGCAGTACAGATAGCATAGGGTTGCGTGTAATTTGTTACAAATGCATTGTAGTAGTTGGATATTTGCAAATTTGGTAATTTGGCAATTTGGCTATTCGATTATTCGATTCAGCTCCAATTGTTTCTTTAATTTTCTTAGCACATACTCTCATTTGGTAAATCCTACAAATGTGTCAATCAAACTTAATAATCTAATGAACCACTTGTTTTCGTTTGTGTTTAAAAACATGTTCACCACCAACTCGTTTTTGCCATTTTGTTGCTTGACAATAGTTTGCTTAACTACAACATTTTTCTTGATACACCACACAATAAACATGAGAGCGAGAATACTGAAGGAGAAATTTTTGATAAACTTTAGCAAATTTGACCCAACGATTCGAAGAATCGCCATGATTCTCCTCTTTAATATAACATTTGGATCTAGTTCATCTTCGTCCGATTGATTATATCCATTATTGCTATTGCTGTTCAACCCATTGATGCTTCTTTTGGTATTTAAACTATCTCTGGACAACTTATTCACTATCAAATTGATTTCCGATTGCCATGACTTAAATTCGTCAATCGATTGGGAATTTGGTTGATGACGTGGAATGGTGGTTTTTCTCTCTGGTAAGGAATATACACTAGGTGGACCGGCAGCTGATTGATTACCTGCAACTCCATGATCTAACGTCGATCTTCTACTATGAGAATAAATCTTTTGCAAACTATTTCTATACTGTTGATTTGGCACTGGGGTAGTAACAGAATATCTATCTGAAATCAGCGGTGACATTGTAGGTACGGGGTAATCCATGGTATGGTTGTCATTATCCTCATAAGGAATATTTTTGATTTGATCCCAAAGATATTCCAATTCATTCAACAACTCCCTGGCTTCTTGAGTACCACTAGCGTAAATCTTCATTGTCTCAATAAGATATTGAATGTACCTTCTTTTAGCTTCGGTTTTAAATAACCCTTGTTCTCTTTTCCAAGCATCCCATTTCTTCTTAGCACCTTCATCTTCGGGAGTAAATCCTACGGGTCTAGGCATCACGCCGTCAACATCTCCTTCGGTAGCTTGTTTATATAATCCATACAATTTGATTCGATTTTCTGCTGGAGGTCGCGGAAGCGTTCCGTAGTTTCGCGAGGATAATGCTCTGATTGTGGTAATTGCTTTGAAAAAGACTCGATCTAGAAGTTAGTACTAAGACGGAAAACAGTAACTGTAGAGAACTATCTGGTGGAACTTTCTCGTGCCATGTCACAGTGGCATTTCTGCAAGTATTTCACTGCACAGCTACATTGTAGAATCATTGGGCGAAACAATATTGCAATTCGAATCAAATGGAATCGGCTGGTATAGTCGTAGATCTAAGCAGATCTACGCCAGAACCAGAAGTGGAAAGTCACTTCAAAAAGCTAAAGTAGCTTCGCACCCAAATTTCCAAGGGCCCAGTTGGATTAAACTGCCTTTTATCATCAAGAATTGCCATATCGTTCATGGTGCACCTGTTTCATGTGAATGTATTGCCGTGCGCTGTAGCAGTGAACGCCATTTCTAACAGGAGAAACAGGGTTTTCTGCAATTTATCACTCGTTGTGAGAATTCCACTTCCATTCTCACACCGTACTCTCAATTGAACATACCTATTGAATCGGACATGCTTGATTTGATTGGGTTTCGGTAAAAACAAGAAGAGGTTCAAATGTTGTTACTTCAGAGTTCGCGGGGGAAAGACGAATGTCGTCCATAAATATTGCGACATTTAGGCAATACGACATTTTTCAATCATATGAAATTTTGTCTGCCCTGTGGTGGAGCTTTAGTGCGATTGTGGTACAGAAACTAGCTGTGTGGCTCTGCCTGAATAGCAGGAACGATGTTTCTGAGAAGAAGGAGTTGATATGAAATCTAATAATCTCCTCCGATCTACGCTATTTAGTTCATGTGTATCTTCTACGGTACTATTCTGATACTATTGCTTTCGGTTATCTCTCTGTACTTCTCGGTATTAATTCCTTATCAGATCTCTCTAATTGCTTTTCTCTTCGATCGCACGGCTACTTTCTCTATTCACTATGCTACAGTTCTGTTTCTTATTACTGGGCCCGTATAGCAGTAATTAGAAATATGTTTTTACCTACACTTCTAATTCTAAAATGCTGGGTTTCGCTATAAAACGCTCTCCTTGACTTCTCGTACGTTACTCTAACGACTTTATTGTACAAAACTACAATACTCGTTATGCAACAAAAAGTTGGTTCTTTAATTGAAATTGATAGTGTACCCTCTTTTGACTCTGAAGATTAATGACAACGTCACTGAAGTTGATATCTTGTATGGTTCCTGCTTTATCGCCAGCTATTGATTTGGGAGATTCATTTCATGTTTTCACGTGACTAGTTCACTACCATGACTAACTAAAGAAGAAAAGAATAGCACAATTGCTTTACCACAGCAATAGTAAACAACAACATGTGTAGGTTCATGATATATAAGGGCCGAGAGCCCATGGTACTTTCTGATTTGCTTACGAGACCTGCCCATTCTATCATTAATCAGTCGTTTGATTCGAGATTGCGATTAGATATGAGAAATCCAATCAATGGAGATGGGTTTGGCGTAGGATACTATTCATCGAATAACCAACCTTGCATTTTCAAGGCTATTACGCCTGCTTGGAATAATGTCAATTTGAATAGTCTCTCGCAATGTACCACATCCAATTTGGTGTTTGGACATGTTCGAGCTTCTACACAAGGGGTTTTGGCAGAATCCAATTGTCATCCTTTTGCCTATGGTAAAGTGATGTTTATGCATAACGGAGGCATTTCTAGTTTTGATTTGATAAAGAGAAAAATCGTAATGCATGTGGAAAACAAGTTCTTCATTTCTATTCAAGGCTCCACCGACTCCGAATGTTGCTTTGCTCTCTATTTAGATACGTTATTTAAAATGGGATATGACCCAGAAGAGCCTTCCACCATTTTCAACCACAATATCTTGAAAATAGCCATGTTGAAGACATTGGAAATTATCAAGAATTGGCAAGTTGAAGTCACTTCTGAGCCATCCTTACTTAACTTTGCTGTGACAGACGGGGAATCTGTCGTGGTATGTCGATACATAACTTCTTCTACAGAAGAAGCAGCCTCTTTGCATTTTTCTACTGGGTCGAAATTCTTCGAATACGAGCCTGGTTTATTCAAAATGGAACGGTTAAACCGATCCCAGAATGTTATCTTTGTAGCCTCGGAACCATTGACTTTCGAAAGAGGTGATTGGATCTGCGTTCCTTCAAATACCCTTATAACAATTTCCAAAAATAACACTGTGCTAGAATATCCAATTCTAGATGAGTTTTACACTGAGGTAGAAAGATCTTCTGGTTTAGCAATGTCAAAGGGACTTCTCGGTGGAGTGCCAAAAACAAAAGATAATGAAATAGATGAGACCGTAGCGAAAGTACCCCCATTAGCGAGAGAAGGAAGAGAAATTCCTCACGCTACTAATGGAGAAGTGATTGTTTAACTCTTCGTCTCTGTCATTTCATTTCTTGTATATTCTTTAGGACCACAATATATGTTATATATCACCAGTTTTGCTACAACCATTTAAGAAAGCTTTACAATATGAGGGTGTATTAGGAAAGTATATAATATTTACTTTAGTTATGTATGTTTCATATGAAATTAAAAGTACAAATTCATTAAGCATTAACTTTTACTTGAAGCTCTAGTCAATTTATTACTTGCATTATTTTCCTCCTTATCTTCATCTGCAAGTTCATCATCATTATCGGAGGAGCTAGAGCTAGAGTCTTCACTGAACAAATCGTCATCGTCGACTTTATGTTGCAATAAGGACCCAGTGGAGTCGTATAAGGGATGTTTCTTTTTATAAGAACACCCATCGTCATTAGGATCAATATATTCATCGCCATCGCCACCTTCTTCTTCTTCTTCATCTTCTTCTTCGTCTTCTTCGAAACCTTCATGTAAATGTTGCTTGGAAATACTTTGTATTTTAGCTACTTCCACTGAAGAAACAATTTCGGTAGATGCGGTATTAGTTAATTGTTGAGACATATAATTTCTAAAATGTTCATCATCGTCAGACTCGGAATCGTCACTTAGATTACGTTGATTGGATTCTTCGTCATGTTCATCTTTATCTTCAAAACCACTGCCAACTATATCATGATCGATACTGGCGTCAAAAACTAATCCGGTCTTTACTTCTTCGATTATATCGCCTAAACCTTCATCGAAGGTATTATTTTCTTCGTCGTCTTCATCTTCATCATCATCTTCTTCATCTCCACCTAGGATGGCATTATATTTTTCTCTGGTATCATACAAAACATGGCTGACGTATTCATCCCATATTTCATCTTCGATTTTAACGTCAATTAACTCACTTAAGGTATTGGTAGGATATAACTGAATGAACTTGACTACTTCTTCGGCAATCAAGGTCAAATGTCCCATGAACCCTAATCTTAATCCATTGTGAGTTTCTTCGTATTCAGTGCATAATCGTTGCCCTTCGATTATTTTATTGGTGATGTCTCCAAGATGGAATAAATCGATGGCTAAGAACTTATTAAATCCAATATCCATAGATCCATTCAAAACTTGTTGAACAATATCAAATACCACATTATGTAAGAAATTATTCCAAGGGAACTTGAAAAACATGGATAAAATGTTTGATATGATTTGAGTATCGAACAAGGAAATTTTCAAATAATCACCTACAACTGGATTAGCTCTTATTTGCTCTTCTGTAAGATTAGCATTTGCGTGAGGTTCATCATCTTCTGGTTCATTTTGAACCACAGAGTCGTTTTTGTTAAACGAATCAATAGTGTCATTGGCATAGTCATCATCATCTTTTTTGTCATTGTCTTCGTCCTTCTTTTGGTCCGGTAATACAATAACTTCATTATACTTAAAGCTTACTGGATCAAAATTTTTGATTTTATCTCGCAATTCGTCTCTGGTGGCAACTACGTCAAATCCCTTATTATCGTTAAGAAGAGCCATGTTAGAACAATGCAATAATTCAGCAATCAATTCACAAATTTTGAATCTCTCAAATCCCAAAGGCTCTATTTCTCCGAATGGGGTCTTTAACGTATTAACTTCACCAGTAGCGGTATTTTTGCTCAATAAAATGTTATTAAAATCTTTAATTTTCGATCCAAAAACTTTCAATAAATGCCCTAAATATATTGGATCTCTACCAGTTGGTGGATGACTATCGAGCGTGATATATAACACGGGAAGAATATCATAATCGGAATTATTTTTACGAATAATTTCTATTATAATCCCCACACCATTAGCTAATGCATAACCACCTTTTAACATAATATCACATAATCTATCCATTTGGTCAAATGAAACTAATTCTCTCGTTAACTCATTAGGACCAATAGTAGAATTATCAGTTGTAGAATTGGCAGAAATGGTAATCAAAGCTTTCAAAAAATCAGCTGCAGATGATTGTTTTACTAATAAAACATACTCATCATCGTTTGCATCTTCGGAAATGTCTTCTGTGATATCCAATGCATTAATTAAACGGGTAATCAAATTTTGCAGTTGCAAGAAGTCAATAATTCCTGTCGAGTTATCTGGTTTATCGGTGGAGATTAACTTTAATAAGAAATCCATTAAAGGTGGATTTGATAAATGATTCATAAACTTTTCAACTAAATCGGATTGATGTTCAATCAAATAAGTAATCATTTCATCGCATTTCATATCCAATAAATGTTCCATAATCTTCATGAAATAAGTTGATGCATTAATTGATAAGGGGTGTTTTGAATTCAAAATTGACCACAACTTATCGAGATTTGTAATTGATTCCATGACGGTGTCTGTCAAGGACCACACGTCAGCTGAAAGAATTTCGGCAGCGATTGAAGCTCTACGAGTAGAAGTTTCTTCTGGTGTTTCTTGAGGTTCTCCGTCATCTTCTTCTTCTTCCTCTTCCTCATCCTCGTCTTCGTCTTCTTCCGTTGGAATAATATCAGCATCTTGGATTTTGCTAGTTATTTCTGGTTCTTGGGAAGACATTTCAGTATCAATATCTTTGCTGGATTCTGAGTCAACTGTCTCAGTTTCATCGGTATTCTTCTTGGGAGAATATTCCCCCTCGGATATTATTAAATCAACTAACATTCTCAATACTGTATCATCCCGAAGGAATTCCAACAACATTGGGTTATTCGAAAGCAATTCTTGTAATAAATCATTTTCGTCTAATAACTTCAATAATACGTCAAAGCTCTCTGACTCTTCGCCAGATTGAAAATTGACATTGTGATTCTCTAACAAAGTTGAAATGTTGGATAAAGAGGTGAAACCATTACTAAATTTCCAAAACGATCCAGACATTATGTAAAAGGTGCTAAATTGGTAATATGAATGCGGAGATTATCAAAATATCAAAATATGAATGCTGGGTGATTATTATTAGAATCTGTTGCGAATGTTAAACCTCGATTGTAAAGGTTTAATAAAAGGTTTAAGCAATTTAAACAAGCAACAATCTACAATGATTGGATTGTGCTTCTATGTGAATGGAATATTGATCAAACAAGCAATATTCAAACGGCCAATCAAAATTAAATCTTGTTGGCGGCAGTGCTGAACTCAGGAGCAAGGTATCGAGATGGTGCCTTTGGGTGATACAACCTGTGTACTTTCTTGTGTCGGTTCAGAAGTCCAACTTATCGACTGTTAAACGAATCTAACGAGGCGGAATGTGTGATGTAAATATACAGCAATAGATATGGCCATAAATCAATGAAAATTGGGGTATCGCAAATTGTGAAAAATCAACCTATCAATTTCAACCCGTGATAAAACCCCTACCAAACAAAATTATATCACTACAATATAATTTTCCTTGATTTCAATAAGAAACTTGTACTTGCAACATTTTTAAAAATCACCAAAATTTTGTTAGTGTCGTCGAACAATTTTTTTTGGAGCATTTCCTGTATATAGATTAGCGACTTTTTTGCTACTATAAATTTTTCACTCACCAAGTGATGAAGCAATTTGCAGTCTTTATTGTAATTTGAAGGGTATTTGTAGTTTATTTACACTTGGTGGAGATGTTTGGCTGTTCAAAACTCGTTTTCCGTCGAGGATTGGCCGATTTGTCTCGGTTAAAGTTGGATTCTAATGGATCCAACCATTTATATGCGGTTTTCAAATTACACAACATGCCTTATATGGTGACCAAGGGAGACAAAGTGTACCTTCCATTCAAGTTGAAGCTGGTAAGTGTAGGAGATTCGTTGGTGCTAAATGATGTTGTTACCTTGGGCTCTCCTGAGTATACTTTTAACGATGATAAGGGAATAGATGGCTCGTTGTACAAGTTAGAAGCATCGGTGACAGAAATCACGAAAGAGCCATATTACGAAGTTTACAGAAAGAAGCAAAGATGTAGAAGATTGAAGACATTCCCTGTGGAGCCATATCAAACAGTATTAACGATTAATGAATTGAAACTTACATAGTCTTGTATATATTAAATGTATTTCAATATTCCCGGACAACTACAATGTAAGAGTTGCTAGCTATTCTTGTAGTGAGTTACTCTAGTAGTAAGCTTTCTGTATAAATGATGTTCCATTTAAATTACATGATGCTATATATGGGGCATTATACTTGGATAATGCAAATTATCTAGGTTCAGAACCTTTTCCTGGAATTTTTGATCATTGCTGCTAAATTCGTAGAATCAAAGTCAAAATCGGATGAGATCTCAACAAACTTATGTTGAAGTAATTCTCTTGCGGTGGGTCTTTCTTCGGGGGCAATAATAAAACAGTTCTTAATGAATTCTTTGGCAGCAGGCGATATGCTATCTTGCAAATCACATGGAATTGGTGGTGCCAATTTGGTTTTACCGATTTTGTATATGGCACTCACTACTGCTTCATTGGACCAAGGACGTTTACCAGCAAACATCTCTAATACAACACATCCCAATGACCAAATATCTACCTTGGCACTATACCCTTGTCTCTTATTTTCAACTATACTATCGATAACTTCGGGAGCCATCCAAAAAATTGTTCCTTGCATCGACATTTCTGCATTATTCTCATAAATATCTTGTGATCTTTTCGAGATACCGAAGTCTGAGATTTTACAAGTTCCATCGATTTCAAGTAATAAATTATCCGCTTTTAAATCACGATGCAAAATACCATTTGCGTGTAAGTATTCTAGTCCTAGCAATATTTGTCTCGTTAAGTAACTAATCAACTTCTCTTCAAATTTACCAAAGGATTTTAAGCAGGAGGCAATTGACCCACCTGCAACATACTCCAAGAACAAACTGTAGATGTTCTCTTTTTGCTCAAATCCAAGATATTGTACAATATTAACATGGTCTAAATCTTTCATGGTTTCGACCTCCTTATGCAAAGCATCTATACCGCCATAGTTTTGAACTTTGTTGCTTCGATAATCCATTGATACAACTACCTGTTTCACTGCCAACATCTCTCCTGTTGTAACGTTCAATCCAAGATATACCGCCCCAAAAGAACCTCTTCCGATCAATTCACCTTTAATCCACGCGTATTCTTCGAACTTTCCGTCTCTGCCTCGTAAACTACTAACAAAACCTCTTTCAATTTCAGATGAAGTGACCTCCATCACTTTTTGACCCCACATTTTGGTATTCGATCTTGCGAGCCCAGATGTTGGATGTTGGTTGTTGAATGTATTTGGAGGTGACACCTGTTTTCTGGCTAAAATTTTACGACGTGCTTCGTTAGCAACCACTCTAATAGTTTTCATTCTGCGAGTTAGTTTGTTTTCTCGAACTTCACCATATAAAACCTCATCACCAGAATCCAAAGCTGGTCCAATAGGAGAAATGTTTGCATTGGAAAATGTTCTAGAAATAGTAGGTTTTCTGTTTAATATTTCACTCGAAGACATATTAGGTGTTGAATTCGAATCCTTGTTACCAGGCGACACTGGAGAATCATCTAAAATCGGTTTGTCCAAATTAGTATTTGGGAAATATTTCTCAAGATTATTATAAACCTCTTCTACTGGAGGACGAACATTCATCTCATTGTTATTCAAGTTAAGTTTTCTTAGTGGTTTTACAAAAAACTCGTCTTCATCACTGATATTTTTAGCATTTGGATCTATTTTGCTTTTAGATAGCAAAGGTTTAGTGAAAAAGTCAGCTTCATCGCCTATGCTATTATCAAATGCTGGTACATCCGCAAATGAAACAGGAATTTCGTTAAATTCAAAGTCTCTAGACAAAGTGGATCTTTTGCTGGACGCCCTACTCGCTTTTCTAAAGGAATCACTCGAGGCTGACAGTTTTGAAAAGTTAGACAGCCCACTTGGGACACGGGATGATTTCATTCTCAATAATGAGCTAGCTCTTGAAAAGCCTTGTGGTGGTGGTGGTGGTGCAGCCCTTTTTGCAATTATACTATTTTTATCACTGTTACTAGAACTAGTACTGAATGATTTTTTTAATGCTCCAGGGGCAGTTTTGCTTGTTTCATGTTTTGACCCTTGACCAGAAGATTGGGATAAAGAACTCAATTTCACTGGGCGGTTATCATCTTTTAGGGTAGAAACAGTAGTAGCAGAAATTGGAGACCTTAATGTATCGGAAACAGAGGATGAATATATGTTCGGAATGAGTTTTGGCGCTTTACTTTCGTATGGAGATTTTCTTCGAACGTCAAAGTCAATTTCCTTTCCTCTCCTGATTACTCTGAAGGAATTTCCACCAGCTTTATGCACTGAAGTATTGACATTTGTGGTAGGTAACTCTTCTTTAACTGGCTCAGTATTAATCAGCAAAGTTGGAGTCTTAGAGGTCTGAACTAGTGATTCAGTACTCTTCTTAGGAGGAAATTGTGGCAAACGTAATGGAAAGTAGTGAGCTCCTCCAGGCACTTTAGGATTTTCTCCTCTTACTACCTTTTGTGTTGACTCTTTTGAAATGGAGTCCTTGAAGCTATAGTAGTCTGTCTTGCTGTCGTGAGATTTTTGTAATAAATATTGAGGTGTACTAGGGTACGATTTTTCCTCGCTATTATCTACTTTCCATTCAAAAGATTTTGAATCTGATGAACTTGTTGAATATGTACGAACTGAGGGTGACCTTTTTTCTTGTCTAACAAGTAATTTGTTGACTTTTCCATTCTTTATGATATTAAGTAATAGCCAGTTTGGAAGAGCATCACCCTCTTCGGAATGAAAATCAGTCAAGTGGAAAGTAATAATTCCTCTATCATCCATTTCAAGGGCTCTAGTTACCTTTTGCCTGAATGAGCTCAAAACTTTGGTATCCTCTTCAGTCAATAAAACTGGTGTAAAAAACTTGTTTTCTTTACTAACCAAGACACAAATATAATGTTCTATATTTGGGTTTGGTTTGGGAAAAAATTTATTTTCTATTTCATCCGAAACTGACCTAACTTTGTTTAGATTAAGTTCCGATTGAAGTGGAGAATATTCCGGTTCTAATTCTGGTTCCAATTTTACTTCAACAGAGTGAGATGTACGTTGCATGTCTACATCACTCTCTAAACTTTGCTCTGTAAATGATTTGGAAGATGTCGAAACCTTGGGTTCAATCAACGGAAGTTCTAGGATTGTACCATGTATATCCCTTGGCGAAAATTCTCTATGTGAAAGAAGAGCACTCTTCCTATTTGCAGAATTTGGTTTTGGGCTTGGCTTTTCGGTGGTCTTCCTAAGGATTCCAAAAATACCACCTCTCTTTGCGGAATCTGTTTTAGAACCCGAAGATAGAGGGGTTACTTTCAGTTTTGATTTAGTTGAAAGTAAATCTTCATTAAAGGATCCAGTTTTAAAAGCATTTCTTAGAGTTAGCTGACTTGGTCCTTGAACGGAACTATTTGGGGCACTTTGTATTTCTTTAGAACTTGCGTTTTCATTTGAAGGAGTTCTATAATGCTTTCTGAAAAACTTATGATGAGAAGTATTTGATACATCCTTACCGCTTTTATAACCAGGGTCAATGTAGGAGAATGGTCTAGCAGGAATATTAGTTTGATTCAATGAAGTAGACGAGCTGGTGGACGACACCGACATCTTGTGCTTTGACAAAATCGGAGTTGATTTTCTATTCTCTAATTTTACATTTGTTGAAGAAGCTTGTGATTCAGCAGAGCTCTTTCTGTTATGCAGTTGTATTGCTATTTCTTCTTGTTCAATGTTCATTTCTAACCGAAGCAATGTAATAAATCTTTGGATAGAGTTATATTCATTATCAACCACGAGAAATTTACTGAACTGCTTCCACACCATGGAATCCTTTTCAAAATTAGCCAATTCTAAGAATCTATTTCCTGAAATTTCATTCCTACGGAAAGTTTCCTTCCAAGAGATGTTGAAATTATGAGCATCCAACCATTTTAGCACATTAGCAATGTTCCATTTTTTTGAGGCATTAACGGAAGGCGATTGAATGTTCATGGCATACATCAAAAACCGTTTATCTTTCAGTGCTTTGTCCTTGGGTGTGAGCGTAGAAGCTGTCGATCCAGCAGAAATTGTAGAAGATTCAGAGCTATTACGATTATGGATGCGTCTTGGATCGACAATTGGCGAATTGCTGGTTCCATGCTCTAGTGTGCTTGGTGATGGTTGTCGTATTTCTGTGGGTGTGTTGATTCTTTGTTGGCTAGCATCGAACCTTGTATTTTGTAAATCAGCCGAAATTTTACTGTAATCGTAAGCTCCAAACAGTCCTACTCTATTTGAATTTTCTTCGGGAGGGACATTCGGGGTGGATTCGTCATAATGGGAATCCTCCAACACAGGACTAATAAAGCTACCACCATTATCGTAGCCACGGTGCGGTACATCTTCAGAAGAAGGGCTATTCGATATATTCTTACCTGAACTGTTTGGATCTGAAAAGCTGAAATCTGAGGTGTCATTCATATTAAGTGCCACCAGATTTGCTCCGTAGACATCATAGTTGATGGCAGCAGTATCCAACGCAATATTTGAGTCGAAGCCAACAGGCTTGGACTTGGAACTTGTTGACCCAGGACTGGCCCCTACATACGCAGTATCTATGTTGTGGAGATTTAGCTGGACACTGGAGCTGGTATTGGAATCCACATAACTTGGAATCGTGGAGCTCCTATCGTAGGCAGCTGTATAGTTGTTTTCCGCAGCTTTAGAGCCACGAGACAGAGTAGAGGTTAAAGCACTATCTGAAACAACTCGAGCATCATTAAACGACGATTTGGAACTATTGGAAACGAATGGTAACCGTATTCTATTTGTATCGTAACTAACTGACCGTCGATGATCCTTCTCTGGAGGGAACAACTCGTTCGGACCTGCCATTTTTATTTGATAATCCGAGTCCAGGGGTCCTTCACAACAACTTTCGATGACAAAACAGGTCAATTCCTATGGACTTTCCCTTCAGTTGCTACCCTGATGGTTTGTTGCTTCAAACCAGGCTATTTTGTAAGTCGCACTGTTTCAACCGCTGGGGAAAAAAGTGTTGCAAGATCAACCTTTTCCATATTTACATGTTCCTTTGTGTGAAATAACGAGGAAATATACGCAATCAAGGTGGTCAACTGGTCATTGCAGGTATTTTAGCGGTTCAATTCTTCGCAGTTTAATTTTCAGAGAAAATGGGCCATGGCTCATCATTCTATCACTGACTTGCTTCATACGGTGGTGAAGAATCTACGAGGGCTCAGTAGTTATGGCGGTGATTCTAGTGACTACGAGGTCTTGTTGAAGACCACATTGTCACAGCTATTGCAGTTACTCAGTTGTGACTCGCCACATCCTTTTCGTTTACAGCTATCTGTTGCTGCATCTCATATTGGCGCCTTGAATCTTCTTTGTTATTTACAAGATGGGGCGAAGAATGCGGATGATTTGAACATATTGAACCATATTTCCGGCGATGGTATCATGAATCACGTATCTGCGTACCAAGGTGAAGATGAGGGTATTTTGAATCGGTTGATCCAGCTACTATCTAATGAATCTTGGAATGATGAGAAGAGACCGATAAGATTGAAAAATGAATACAATACGATAATCACGGAATTGTCCAAATTAGTAGAATTCTTCATTCAATTCCGAAATCAGTCCATTGTACAATTACAGCATTATTTAACCAAATGTATCAGGTATGAATGCGAGTTTTACGCTAGTTTACAACATAAATTGGACGTGGAGATTAATCTAAATGATGAAGATACTCAAAAGTTAGCGGAATTTTTGGATTCCATCGTTAAGAATGATCGTATAGTAAAAGTTCACCCCGAGGAAGATACTTTTTTTAGCTATTCAGATAATCAAGCAGAAAAGGATGTCAAATTGACCCTTGAGTCAAACATTAACGATTTCAAATTAATTTATAACCTATTCTTACAGATAATTTCGCAAAAGAGTATTACAACTGACGTGGAAAAATACGTAAGAATCATGATAAATGTCTTCAAGAAACATATGAACATTGATTACTTCGAAATAGATGATTTCCAATATAAGGAAATCAAAGTGCAGAAAATCGTTGACTTCTTTATTGGTAACAACTCAAGCATTTTGCCGCGTAAATTTCAATTAATTAACGAAAGAGTTCTTACAGACGCCAATTTGTTATCAGATCCGAAATCTGAAAAATCTGAAAAAATTCAACAAGTCTTCCACAAAGTTGACCAATTAATCGATAATACCATTTTTGATTCAAATGGTAATATTTCCAATATTATACCTAGGACATCGGCAGAATCTATTCATCCATGTACCAAGGAAGATCAAATCAAATTATTCCACACATTGATTCTCATAATTCCATTATTAAACGAATTTGAACTTAATTTCGACCCAAGATTCCCTTATTTGTTTAGATATTATTTGAAAGTACTTTATGATACCTTGCCTTCAAGTTCCAGTCCTCTTGACATGCTTTTTGTCAACGAAATTATTAAAACGCTAAACATCATAGTTGATTTTGAAAATGAGGAGGATGAGTTTGAACACGATATCAAGCTTGTTGTTTTTGAATTTAACCAATTGCATCTTCAACTTGCAGACAGATCAAGTTCTAATTCAAGTCTTTTAATGCGATATGCAAACAAGAAATTCTACGATGATTTTTCATTGACTCAAATCCTATTGAAGACTTGGCAGAAAAGATTTAAAGTTGCTTCAACTTTAAAGACAATGCTTCAAGATTGGCATTCAAGAAAAGAAGTAGGGAATAAAAAATTGTATCTTAAAAAATGGTTCGACCAACAACAAAGAATATACAATATAGAATTAGAAACTTCGAATTACTTCAAAACTCGTTTGCAATATAAATTCCTAATTTCTAAATGGAATTCTAGAAGTCTGGTAATACGAGAATTGCAAGCAAAATCACCCTTCGTCTTCACCTGGAGATATTGGAACATTTGGATTTTGCACCTTAAAAAGCTTAGAAACCAGGAATCCCAGAGTATTGATTTTTACTCGAATTCGCTTAAGAAGAATACACTAAGTACAATGACGAAGAAGTTCAGGAAAATTTCGGCATTAGAGGAAATGTCGAAGGAAATGAGTGGAAGTAATAAGACCAAGTTCGATTCTATAGCGCAAGAGTTTTATTGGAACAAGTGGTTCAATAAAATGAATACACAACTGTTGGAAATCTTACCACTGGAGCTCTCTAATTCAAGTGTCTTAATCAGTTTGAGTGATAAACTAGTATATTTGGGTAGTTTGGAAAATAGTTTTGTCAGGAAAAAGTTTTTCAAAACGTGGAAGCAATCAAGTGCTTTATCTATATTGTCGAGTAAATTTCAAAAGTTCAGTGATTTTCTGTTGGTTTCCCACACATTTAAAGAATTATGGGTGAATAAAAATAATTTGAAAGAGCTTGCAAGTAAGTATCTTGTTCAACGCAGCAATAATCTGAGGGAAGTAATATTTAAAGTCTGGAGGGAGAAACTTCAGCTTCGGAATGATGCTGCAGATTTTTACAAGACAAGTTCTATGAAAAGTGTATTAAAAATTTGGAAGGTTAAAATCTCAGAACTCCGGTTCAAGCAAACTGTTCCAAGTATTGTCCTAGATGATAATTCAATTCTAAGATATTACTTGAAAAAAATGCATTTCTTCTATAAATCTTCGCAACTCCTCAGAAAATATGATGCAATCAGAATATCTAACTCGTTTCAAAAATGGTTACTTCAATACAAAAAATTTATTGAAACGGATTCAAATGCGCTGAATTTATACCTTACTAATTCATCGACCAAGTTGATGAAAAGATGGGTAAGTAAAGTTAACAG
Source organism: Suzukiozyma sphagnicola (assembly GCA_030569075.1). Lineage (NCBI taxonomy): Eukaryota > Fungi > Ascomycota > Pichiomycetes > Serinales > Debaryomycetaceae > Suzukiozyma > Suzukiozyma sphagnicola. Next base: position 29,006 of record JAJMJR010000015.1, on the reverse strand, counting down.
TGCTCACGAAATGGATTATATCGCAGATTTGAATCTACAGAGAAAATATTTTAATGAGTTGATCAAGTCTAATCACCTTTATAATTATCATTTGATATCTGTTTCAGATGACTTTTTATCCAATAGCAACTTTAACGATAAGTTTTCTAAGAAGTTACTTTTCACGACATGGAAAAATCGCTATTTCGATGAATTCGAGAAATCAGCAAATGCAAAAATTGAGAATTTCAATACTCGTTACATGTCAGTAAACATAATTTCCGTAAGGTTTAGACAATGGGTTGTAGCTTATAATAGAAAGCAATCTGATAAGAGTCATTTAGAAGATGAATGCGAAGATTATGTTAGAGTTTCAAGAACAATGAAATTTATGTTCAAATTATGGAGACAACGAGTCAAAAGGTTAGAAAATGCTTTGCTGGAAGCAAGGGACTTCGAAATTAATGTTTTGACAAAGAAATATTTGATTATTTGGTATGACCAATCCTTCAACAAGCTTGCTCAACTAAACGAGAAGACAGATTTGTATGTGGCAAACAAGGAAATAAGGAAATTGGAAGAGATTATGAACATATGGTCAATGAAAATTATTAATAAAATGAAGCGAAACCAAGAGAGTTGCGATTTATTTATTGATAGATGGCAAAACCTAAAACTCAAAGCGATATTTGGACTTTGGTTGGTTAGGTGCAGAGAGATGGAGTTTTCAATTAACGATATTGTTGATATCAGCGATACAAGTAAAAATTCATCTCCATTGGCGCATAGAATACAACGACAGCGCAATAATGATTCTCATGCAAACTCAAGTTACTTAAGTACTCCAATAAAAGAGCAGGTATCAAAGTCAGTTATTCTCACGCCAAGGTCTGCACGTACTAGTCCTACTAAGCTTCAAGAGACTACCCAGAGAATTCGTTCTGAAAGAACAGACGCCCTTAGAAAATATTTCAGTAGGGCCAAGGGTCCAATAAGCTCTACTCCGGAAAAGAAGAGTTCTACCATCCTGAAGAAGTACGAATCTCCACCAAAATTTAGTGATTTGGAGTATCACCGAATAGAGCTTTCACCACCAAAGATCAGCTCCTATAATAGTATTATCCCTCCTAACCCACCTAATTTCGCTTTGGGTAGGCAAAATATTACTATTTCGAGTGAAGAGAACCTGAAAGTTGTTAAACCTGATAATTCAGATTCCGAAATAGCTTCTGCAAAAAGACTAAGAAGGATCACTCCAATTGTATTTCCAACTGAAGAAGATTTAAATCTACCAAAATTTTCACCCGTTGGAAAATTAAAAGAAAGATTACGAAACAATCTACATAATGGGATTCCAAAACCAGAAAATTCAGGTATTTTTAATTAGCTGGGATCGTTAATTGTATAATAGTGTAGCATATTGTAATATATAAAGTTTATAATCTTCAAAGTACACATTAGATTATACTTCTGATTGTTTTGATTATTTTGGTTGTTCTTCTGATTGCTCTACTTGAACGGATTCTTCGGATTGTTTTGCATCTGCTGATTCCTCATTAAGTTGCTGTTCTAATCTATCAGCAAATTCATATTCCAAAGCATCAATTTCTCTGTTTACTTCTTCCTTCAAAAAATCAAAGTCAATTGGATCTTCAAAGTCAACCTCTGAGATTTTGATCTCAGGCTGATCTTCAATTGCAAGATCTGCAGAGATAGTCTCCAAGTCGTCTTTGTTTAATCTTTCGTAAATATAAAGGGCATCTCGTGTAACGATACAAGAATCGATGATATCTTTAATGATAGTCTTCCCATTATAACGAAAATTTTGGATATTTTGAAGTGCAATAGTACTGAAATTCTCTGGAACTTTCAAGTTTGACAAACGGAAGTTGGAAGGGATTAATCCCTTACTACGAAGATCAACGCTAACTCCCTTGAAAGCTTTAATAGTTTGGATTCTTTTCCAGTTGGCTTTATTGTATAAAGTGCTGGTGAATGGATCTTCGTTTGGAAGTTCCATATTCACTTCGGTAATCAAAAGATCTACTTCGTCCCAAATTTCTAGCAAATCCTTGTGGATTTCGGTTTTATCGTAAGTTATCAAGTTGTTATGTATTTCTTCGAATCTATTAGCCCCATTCATGCAAGTTGCCACATCCATATGAATTTTCACTGTGCGATTCTCATAGTTGGATTGAATAAATGAGTTGGCAAAAAGAACAGCATCGCCACCTGGGTAATTATAACTAGACACATACCCCATTAAAAGGGAAAGGATTGTGGCAACAGCAACACTGGCTAGAATAATCAAGGTTAATATTTTTGTGGAGAAGGAAGCACTCCATTTCATGGAAATATTAGTCAATCCATTAGCTGCTTGTAAAGTAAAAACGGGGATGGTATAAATGATAAACCGCCATTCCTTATGTGGTTGGTACGACATGGCACCAATGAAAAGAATCGAGGAGATGAATAAAATTCTCAACGAATATCTAGCAGGATGGTTTACAATTGGTTCAGAGCCTTCCTTTTGTTCAATGTCTCCTGGGTCAGCTGGGTCGTTAACGAAACCAGGGAATAACAACAACAATATGACTGGAGGAGTGAATAATTGGAATAAATAGGTTTTGAAGTAAGCATTCCACGGTTCAACTCCCCATTCCACTGATTTACCTTCAATAATATTGAAATAGAATGATACTAACTCTGGCACTACCAAACGGCCCCAGAAATATGAATCGACTAGAGTAGTGATAAAGAGACCAAACAACGTCCCTGCCACTAACATGACGAAACTAATAGGCAAACTCGATTGGCCAAAGCCTACGGAAGAAACTATGGCAATGATAACCGCAAACAAGCCAACTTCCAATCTAAAAACTATACCCGTGAGGGCCAACCAAGTAAGACCAGACAATTCTCCTTTCACCAACTTCGAGATGGCAAACGATACCAATGGCAAAGCAATGAAATTGGGCAAAGTACGAGATGAATAGTACAATATATGGAATTGTGACAACAACAACACCATGAACCAGAAGCCAATCAACCCTTTGATTTTGCTCTTGCGATCTCTAAACGTAACTTCGTCAATACTGTCTCTTATCCTCATGAACATCACGGCATTGAGCATCCCCAATACACCTCTTACTACATGTAGAAGTTGTACCTGATCTTCTAAGTCTAACAAGCTATTTCCGAACAAACCAGCGACAAAATTCAAAACTTTCACAATGGCAGCAATAGCTAAAGCACCCACAAACGATCTGGGGACCACTCCAGGAAAATTGACGTGATCGTAGCTTTCTTGAATTACTTCTGGCGGGAAAACGCCATAATTCAACATATCATGGATCGCTTGCACATTAAATGACTCTTCCACCTTGGTGAAACTCGAGATATACAAATGATATCCGATGACCAACACCAATAGCCCGTCTAACACCTGTTTATATTTGTACATTGTGGTTTTCTAGCGAAAAAGGTCAATTGAGTTTGGTGAGCTGGAGAAATTTCTCAATCGTGGAGACGGCACTGAAAAATTCATGGATTCAAAAGTACCCTTTCCGAGATATGGACGATATTCCCAATTTGGTGACTGAGTTGCCGCTGGATTATAGCTTCACTCCGGTTGAAACTACGGTGCAAATTTCAAAGCAAACGGAACTGGCTACTATTGACAAAAAGATCCCTGTAACCATCATCACAGGCTATCTTGGCTCAGGTAAATCTACTTTGTTAGACAGAATTGGTCGTACCAGTAATAAAAGACTTGCAATTATCTTGAATGAGTTCGGAGACTCATCTTTGATTGAAAAATCAGTGACTATCAGTGATAGTCAACGTAATGAATCGGTTCAGGAATGGTTAGATTTAGGTAACGGCTGCTTATGCTGTACGGTGAAAGACAATGGGGTATTGGCTATTGAAAACTTGATAGAGAATTCCAAGGAAAAAATCGATTACATCTTGCTAGAGACCACGGGGATAGCAGACCCTGGCCCTATTGCTAAGATGTTCTGGTTGGATGACGCATTGGCATCCAATATCTATATAGATGGAGTAATCACTGTAGTCGATAGTCAGCACATTATTAGTTGCTTGGACGATGTTGGGGGACATTGGCACCGTGAAAATAATCACTTGAAGTCTTTGCAAGCACAAGATGAAGACTTGACAGTGGAAGAGATCTCTGATGAAAATGCAAATTTGCAGCAAGGTATCACTACGGCTCATGTCCAAATTGCCATGGCAGACACCATTTTGATTAATAAAATAGACAGATTAGAAGGGGATGAAGCAAAGCTTCAACAGGTCATAGATAGAGTCACTTCGATAAATCAATTCTCGCCAATGTATACTACTAGTTTTGGTGATATTCAATTAGATAAAATATTGGATTTGCATGCTTTCGAGCCCAATTTCACCACTACAAACGATTCGGCCAATTCGTCCAGTTTCCATGATCATAGAATCACCACTGTTAGCATTGATTTCCCTTATTTCACTCAAGACTCTCAATTTGAAAAAGTGGAATCGTTCATTAGAAATGCATTATGGGAGTCTACCATCAATGGAAAAACTGTTGAGGTGCACCGGTTGAAAGGTATCTTGGTAAATGAGAGTACCAATGTCATTAAGATTGTCCAGGGTGTACGTGATACCTATGAGATAGTCGATGGGGAACAAGTAGCTCCAGGAATAACCACTAATAAATTGGTGTTTATTGGTAAGGATTTGTCTTATGACGATATTTCCCAGGACTTAACTAGATGTCTCCAAGGCAATTAATACATGAAAGAGCTACTTAATGCTCTCAAGCACTGAATATAAGAGAAGTATACAAATTTCCAGACTACGTATAGGATATGACAAAATAACACTGTGAATATTGACCCAGTGAGATTCTTTATTGAATGTTCTACTAATAGCCCCATAGAGCAGTTTTGTCAAAGCTAGATTCATATATAAATTTTCTTGAAAATCATTTTTTCAAAGTTATACCTCTTTCTACGTCTTTTAGAATTATCATTGTAGTATTCACTACCACTAATGTACTATCCACCTTGTTTGGGCTCTTTTTATGAAGTGTGAAATGAGTTGTTTCTCTACCTAACCATTATTAGACCTAAAACTAACGAGAACCTCGCTAGAACTGGGAGTAGACCGCTCGCTAAAATTTTACGGCAGGCACGACGACTTTCAATCTGAAAAATTTCTTAATGAACTGAAGCAAGAAACTATTGACCGTCAGAAGCAAGTTAGTCAATGTCTGAAGCACCAAAGGAGAAACCGGTGGATATCTCTTCTGAGAAAAAGGTAGTCAAAGTGAAAAAACAATGGAAAAACCCTACTTTGAGAGCCATGGGTATCCCTAGGTATTCTTTACCATCGAGAAACTGGTTAATCTTCTGGTCAGTATTGGCCAGTGTAGGTGGTGGTATTGCGTATGATAAGTACGAACAATCGAAAATTAGAACAAAGTACATGGCTATGGTCGAGCCCTTGAGTCAAGAAGTTTACTCCATCAATAGAATACCTAGAAAGTTGACGATATACATTGCCCCTCCACCAAATGACTTTCTTGATGCATCTTTAAAATTGTTCAAGAAATTTATTAAGCCAGTGTTGAATTCGGCTGCCATCGATTTTGATATCTTCAGCGAATCCAGGCAAGGGGATATTAGAGCCACTGTTGCGCAACAAATTAGAGATTTAAGAATAAATAAGTTGCAACAAGAGCAAGATAGAGCCAGTCAAATTGAAGTGGACAACTATAATAAGTCGTGGACCAAGTTTTTCAACGATTTACCTAAAATGTTCCAAAGAAAGCAAAATGAACCTGAAGTGTTGGTCGCAAGATCAGATTTATACCAGCCAAAGGATGTGTTGGGTTTATATCAAGTTATTGATTTAACCACGCCTGAATCTGACGATGTGGTAGATCCTATCACAGCAGGTGGTATTGTTTGTATTGGTAGAGGTGCTTATAAAGAATACATGACGGGGGTACATGAAGGTTTATTAGGACCATTAGAAAAACCTCAATTTTTGATTGATGAAGAGTTGAAGATTGAACAAGATAAAGAGCAAGAGAGATTAGATAAAATCGCACAAGCAAAGGAAGATGGGAAAGAACCAGAGCCTGAGCCAACTCCAGACGAAGATGCACCTAAACCGGTAGTTAAACCTTTTATTAGACCAGAAGACTATGTTAACGCTGAAATTGCTCCAGAATTAGATATGGCGCAAATGATCATGACAGAAAAAAACACTCCTGCGGTGTTTGAACAACCTTTATACGTATATCCAGTTCCAAATTTACTAGGGTTCACCAAGATGCCATGGAAGATATATCGTTATTATACTAAGAGATGGTTGGCCGATGATTTTGGTGAACGTGCGCTCAATATCATTGAAAATAAGTCGAGACCATTTGAATATAAGGATGTGTTTCAAGCCAAGGAAGAAGAGTTAGATTGGCCTAATAGTTGGATCAAGAGTGGTAAAGAAAAAAATTCGGAATGGGTACAAGAATTGGTTGTTGATGAACGTATTACTGGAAGAATGAGAATATTCGATGTCAATAGTAAAGACAATTAGCAAATGCAACGAAAATCTCCTACAAGCGAGGATTCTGTGTAAATAGTATTGTATATATAACATGACTATTGTAATGTACAAGTTTTAGACTTCCCCATACTCATTTACGAGTCCATAAAGTGTAATTATAGGTGAAGATTCCTTCTTCGATATCGTCGGTGATGCTAACGTCGTTGTTAGCAATAAATTGCTGTAAATCGACTTTTGACCTTTTAACCCAATCCTGTTCAAGATCAAAGTTTAAGAATGTATCCATTTCCACCAGTTGTTTGGCTTCAATCTCCGTAATCAACAAATGGGTTACTTTTTCATTATGAATGAGTTCGTTATATAGTTCTGCTCCTCCCATGATGAAGATTCTTTCTATGGGTTTCCCTTGTAGTAATTGTAATGCGGACTCAAACGAGTTGGCATGATAAGTAGAAGCATCTACAACTTCCAGCTCGAAGCTACGCGACAAAATCACATTCACTCTATCTGGCAAAGGTCTAAACTTGGCAGGGATTGAATCCCAGGTCTTTCTGCCCATAATCACCGCATTGGTACTCCCAGCTTTAGTTACATGACTAGTAACTTGCTTGAAATACTTGATTTCTTGTCTTAATCTCCAGGGCATCTTGCCTTTCAATCCAATACCCCATTGTGGCTTTAGTGCCGCTACAATAATGGTGATCACTGGTTTTGTCATGGTAATGTGACTATTGTAAATAGTAGAATGGCTTTCCCGTGCTGGATTAATACTTTTGTTTGGCGTGCGTAGTGGTACGCGCGCACTTGGTTAGCTTCTTGTAGTGTGCTGCTATCTTTTCTTGAAACATTATATATTTATTGATAAATAGTAATACAACACTTCTGAACATATACAATAAAACATAGAAAAACTGAATTGAAGAAAAATATAGTCACCAGGGAAAACCGGAGACAAAATTAATTAGAATCATAATACAAATCATAACAAAAACCTACCAACAATATTATTACTTTAATCATAATAATAGTAATAGCATTACTTGAGCGTAATACTTGGAGCTACCCAGTAATCGTACAAACCACTAACTTGTGTAGAGGGAATAAATCGCCTAATTTATTGCTAGATTATTTCTTAGCAACCTTCTTCTTTGGAGCAGCCTTCTTGGTGACTTTAGCTTTGGTGACCTTAGGCTTGGTGACTTTGGCCTTGGTGACTTTAGCTTTGACTGGAGCCTTGGCTGGGGCCTTGGCTTTTGTTACTTTTTTGGCAGCTACTTTCTTAACAACAACAGCTTTTTTAGCTACTGGTTTCTTGGCTACTGGTTTTTTAACTACTTTCTTAGCAGCAACTTTAGCTACTTTAGCTACTTTAGTTACTTTAGCAGCAACTTTTGGTTTGGTAACTTTTGCTTCGGTAACTGGTTTGGCGACATTTTTGGCAACTTTAACAGGACCTGATGGACCTTTTGGTTGCAAGAAATCACCAGATTCCACTGCTTTTCTTAAGGCAGCATTAAATAAAGCATCAAAGTTACTGGCTTTAATATCATAATTGGATTGGACGTATTTTTTAAGAGCTTGACGACTGAACTGTTAGTATGCGGAAATCAACAATATTCAACATGAGCATATTTCTCTAGATATCAATGTCATGGGCGAATTATTGAAAAAGGTAAGACTTCTAGTCTTATTCAGTTTATATCTTTACATACCTTGATCCATTTCTTTCTTTTAAAGTGACAAGAGCGGACTTGATCATGTCTAAATGTTAGTAACTAAATCATTTTAAAATCTAAGGATCCAAACAACTCTTCAAAATTGCAATTGATAGATACTATTGCAATATATATCTCGAAAGAAAGTTCCTATTCTTCTATGTGTATGAGCTTGGCAAGTCGGACAACAGTGCACGCTTTACAATATTAGTTGGTACTTCTCAATGGACGAGTAGTATATCTTCTTATTACCAATTCAATATGTCCAATTGAACCTGAATCGAATCGACGTAAACAACAAATATCATGATTTCTTTGCTTTTATCGCTATCAGCCAATATTCCATTGAAACGAACAATATCAAAGTCTATTCAAAAGCTCCGGACACGGGTTACGAGCATTGTATAGTATGTAGTTCTTTGAATGGTCACCTCATTGCAACTGTAAACAATCGAGATATGTTCTATATTGGAAGGGAACTGAATTGTAGGATATTCTTATACTGAGAATAAGGGGGCTAACTCGAGAAACCGGGAGATATTCAAATACATACCCTTGTAACTAACCTTACTAACAGGTTGAGGTACGGATTTAGCCTTGATTCTTGGAGCCATTGCAGATATTTCTAGATTATTATAAAGATAAATAAATTATTGGAAATATTGAAAATATAAACATTGGAGAAAGTCGCAGGTTTAAATAGTCAAAAATTCATAACAAACAAAATGTCAAATAGCGCGAATAATGACCAAGTTTAAAATGCGAAATTGAACAACAAATTATATCAACAATGTGCACTCAAAATCACTATGAGTATAAACAGGTTTCTAGCGATTTCAACGGCACTATTTTCAAGCCATTCGGATAATTTTTCGTCGTCCTTGATTCAGCTCCACAATTATTGTAAGGAGGAGGTTTTTTCTCCTCAGTAAAGGAATGACACTAAAATTTACTGTCACTCCGATGAAGCTTATTCAAGTTGCAAATGGTAAATGTCCATATTGAAGGTAAATCTTTATTGTTGAATTAATGTGGTAAATTTGCAACTATTTATAGAGGGGTTTCTGTGGTAAGTGGTGATATTTTTGTTTTAGAATTGTCTCGCAAATCCCTCGAAAGTGCTACATTGCATCTGGTGATCATGTATTTGTGTATCCTTGTTTCATGTTCCGATATTATTGTTTGTGCCAAACTATCTTTGTAGGTTCTTTAATGCATATTTTATTCCCTATGTAAGTTCCTTATCTACATTCTATGTACACCACTGTTAAAGTACCTCTGCTAAAGTACCACTGTTAAACATAGCACTTTTGAGTCCAATATGTTGCAGCAGTAACTGAGTGCATGCTCTCAATCTCACTTGCTGCTATCCTCGCTCACTTTGGACTGAGTTATCCTTGGCATGTGTTTGTTTCAAAATTACATCTTCAGATTTCTGAAACGTTCTTGCTTGGCTCCTCTTATAGCACTCTACTGCTCCTTGGCCAAAAATGAATGAATATCTTCATTGCAACTTCTTTCCTAACCTTCTTTATATGTAGTATTTCTGTACTATTGTTGTAACTCATTGGTACAAATTTAGCTCTTTGGTAATTTACAATTCTAGTTCTCTAGTTCGTCATTATTCGTAATATCCCCGTATCATCATAATTATATCGGTTTTTCGATATACTTGTGCTTGGTCATATGAACTTGATGATAAATATAGTCAATCATAATTCATAACTGCTCAGTTCCTTATGGACAAACTTCAGTTTCTGACCATGCACCACTGGCATTTTTCTTGTAGATATATCTTCTATCCTTTTCTAAATCAACAAAATCTACAGATTCGATGAAAAGACCAATCACTGAAAAATTCTTAAACCCATCTTCATCTTTCTTACCGTCAACCCCACGATTGATTGAATCCATTAATTTTAATTTGGAATCATCCATCTCAGATAATGGTGGAGGTTTTCTAAATGACTTTTTCAAAGGTTTCGATAAAATACTCCATTGACGGTCAATTTCGTTTGACCAATCTTGCTTTGTAGGCGGATAACAAGTCAAACTGGACAAATTAGTATAGGAGTCTTCCGTGAGTTTCAAAGAAGTTAATTGACTAGGAGATATTACTGGATAAACTAGTTTCGATTTGGAATGTTTGCAAGTATGTTTGTGGGGTTTCTTATGATTCGAAGGATTTACTTGTAATTCTAATGCGTCGTTGTTTGTACCTTCGTCAGTTTCCGCATCTTCTTCGTCGGAAGAATGGAAACTAGTCTTGGTAATGGGCAATTCAATTTCTGGAAAGTTTTCTGAATCTATTAATCTTGCAACTCCAGAAAATCTAAACTGTTTCTTGAAATTTGGAAAATATGCAACTATCTCGATTTTGTCATTAGCTAACAATTGATGATATTTCGACATTCTTTTGTCCGTAGTACATGTTAAAACATTAGTGGTCATATCATCAAAGAGAAATCCTCGATAAACCACTGTTCTAACATGAGGAAACCCCGATTCGCTATCGATAGTAGCTAATTGCATAGCAATAAATGGTTGAGAATTCTCAACATGGAGCTGCTGCGTGATAGTCTGTTGGAAATAGGGAACCCAAGGGGCCAGATATTGGTAGATCATAAACAACTAACAGTATGGCTAATAATATACCAAAAATTTCCTGATTTGTATCTATTTAGAAACGTCAATAATTTATAGTAAAATTGAAAATTGCCGTGGTGAAAAAAAATCGCAAAAAATGTGAAAATTAACGGAATATGGAATTCCTCTTTGCTTAATGAAGTGATTTGAAGGGAGTCACTATGTTTTGTTCAAGCTGTAGCCACGTAGAAAGTATACACCACTACCAAACGGTAAAATTTTTCCACTAGCAATTCGCTGGCACTAGTTTGACTTAATTAAGTTATGCTTCGTGTGATGCGTACCACGTTGCAAAGTGAAGGTACTAAATCACTAGTAAATTCGGACACTTATCACACGACAGTATAAAGTTAAACAATAGCTTGGAAGAGCTAGCAATTATATGGGCTTGATGATTTTTGAACTGATTGGTGTCAAGTTGACTTGTAGCGATGTAGAGTGAATAGTTGATAGAATGGACTTTGAGCATGGGTATTAATCCCATAGGTAGGTAGGTGTGAATAGAATCTTATTGGGCAGCACATATCATCATCATGGACGCAAATAATGATCTCTTGTCTTCAAAATGTAGTATAGGAAATAGTTAGCTAAAGGGTTTGCTCTTCAATTCTGGCAAGTTCTGCTTATTTGGGATAAACAGATGAGTGTGGTGAGGGTGCAACCATAATAGTAGTAAATTAGGATGTATGGATCAATGCGTGCTTCTATTAGCTAGCACTCCAGAAATTCCAAAGTGTTAAGATTACTTTATATTGGATTTCTTATATTAACTAAATTTAGTTAAATTAATTTTAACTTTATTAGTTTTTGTTAGATTATGAAGAAAGCTTACAGATGTTGTAATTATCTTTGAGAAAAATTTTGTGCTTACTTTACATTTCAAATAGTAAGAATATCCCTTTCTGATTATATAGTACTCTAAACTTTTATCTAGCTTTCCAAAGAACTAGTTTTAACTATATCGCTCACATATACCAATTTTAAAATTAACTTTGAGTTCCTCTCTATCTTCACAAGTTAACAAATCTTTCTCAGAATTGGAGGGTTGGCCGAGTGGTCTAAGGCGGCAGACTTAAGATCTGCTGGAGGTTTCTCCGCGCGAGTTCGAACCTCGCATCCTTCATTATTTTTTAATCTCATCACTTGGAACTTACTGATTAGACTTAAATATTTACTGCAAGTGAACGGTTTTTTTGTTAAAACATCGTTCAATTATGACAGACAGTTGTACGGTGCAAGTTTTACCTTCGAGAGACTTCGATATTCCACTGATAATTAACAAATATCCTATTTTTTCACAGCTATATTTACTATGCCCTGAGCTACAAGTTACGCTAGATTTAGAGAAATTTCAAGTGTATCGTTTGCCTAATAGCGATAAATTGGTACAGTTGCTCATAGATTCACTCCACCAAAATTTCTACCTACAAGCAATTCCATGTTCGCCCAATAATCAAGACATCGAAGGAAACAAACTAACGGTTAATAATGGGAAGTTATCGCTATATTTTAATCAAGCAACTTATATTACCTTACCCAATGTATCTAAATTCGCTAAAGTAAGAAAGCTAGCGCACACTAAGTTGGGTCACGGTAATAAGAACCTAGTCAATTACTCTTATTCAATTTCCTTGGAATTAACAAAATTGCAACCGGAGTTGATTCATATTTTACAAAATCAATTCGCCAATTGCCACATCACTACAACATTAAATGTTGACTCAAATTACAGTCAAACCGCACAGTCAAGCCAAAAACTCCTTCAAAATATAGATTTATCTCCGTTATTGATTTCTTCCCAGCAGATACAACAGGACTCGTTCGAATTTTACGAATACCTATGTCTAGTTAATTTGAATAGTTCGCAATTATTGACCAATGGTCAAATAGATGACTACTTGAGTGTTTATCAACTACCGGAATCATTGAAGCAGTTTGAGTCGCCGATGTTTCAACATCAGTTTAGCAATATTTCATCCCTGTGCTTGCCAGAGTTACTTGCTAATGATAATTGGGTTTGCTTGAATGGCCATACTACGTCAGCTCACGTCTTAGTTTTCAAGAGTCCCGTCAATAGTGATATTATAATCTGGGAAGTTAAACAGAATTAATTAATTATTATATTTTCGCATTAAAAAGTTTCACATATATACATCAATAAATACTATTTACAATCACAAAACTACCATATATTCAGTTAGTATTGATTCAACTGAAGTCTCTTAACATTTCGTCTAAACCTATTCCTTCAAATAAACCTCCAATATCGTAATCAATGTTGAGGTTTTGCAACCCTGAGTCCATACACAAATTCATGCCGTTACTTACATTTTGAAATGATTGTCCATAAGCATTGTCGCCTATGTCTTGGCTCTTGATTCCATCGGTATCCTCAGCATCATTAAAGCCGTTACTCCAATTGTTAATCTCCATGACTTTCTTGTTTGACATAAGTTGCATCCACATCCTATCAATTTCTTCATTCGGCTTAGTATCTGCGATCTCAGATTCAGAAGATGTTGAAGCTGCGATAGATGATGTCTCGGCATTAAACACTCCGGGTGCGTTGATACTACTGAAATTACCATCAATATCATCACTTCTCTTCTTTTTAAGATGCTTAATCTTAGATAAGGAAGTATTTATGAGACTGGACAATTCATCAATCATTTCAGTAGTAAATTTAAATTCACTATAATCAATAGTATCTTTAAAAGTCTCAAAGAAATTGCTTTTTTGAAGGAATTCACATATGTAACCTTGAGTTTTACTTATTCTCCACGCATAATAATACCGACAACTTAATCTGGCGATGAGGTCCCTAAAGACTTGAATTGCTTTTAGAATTAGTTTCAGAAATATTTCCAACTTTCCAAAGTATTCACAATAGTTAGGGTCAATTTCCATCTTATTATTGTGATCAGGATACAGACCCTGCTGTACAATGGACAATTTTACTCTAATATAAATAGATGACAATACTATCAAAGATTTGTGGATTATTTGTTCAAAACCTGGAGTGACCAATAAATCCGTAAAATTTCTGAAAATGATATTACTTCTATCAAGAAAAGCAAAATAAAATGGCATCAAATCAGTTACTGCTCGAACAAGAATATGCTTGATGTAATAATAGGCTGCATCAGCGTTTCTTCTTCTTTCATAATAGTTAAAAAAATGAAAGTAAAGGGAAACGGCAACAAAATTCAAAGTAAAGTAAATCTTCATCCCTAATGCTCTGCTGTGCAACTGTTCAATTGTTAAATTTGTATCGTTAATCTGACTCATATATTTCCCAAACTTTTTGGCATAGAGTTCTTCCATTGAATTCATAACCCCGTGTAGCTCAGCCATATTCACATTTCCTTTAACTGTTGAAACCAACGACACTAATTTGTGCATTGGCTCTATTACTGCACTAAAAGAATGAAACGAATTACAAGCGATTTTTTCACTTTCATAACATTTAACATTGGCATTCTCTGGAGTACAATATGGTAGTTTGGTATCAAAAGAAGTTGGATGAATATTACAGAAGGATCCATCGTGAAGGCTCCTATTATAATCCAAAATAATCAAGTAGTACCATATTTTTCTCCCAATACTATTGGTTCTTGCATCATTACAATTATCCGGAAACAAATCAGGCTCACGATGCAATCCTAATGAACGGGCCATTTGAATCAACATTGCATTCATCACCATCGAATCTCCACCATCAGTACCATCACCATCTTCTGGAGCAAACATATGATATATCCTTGTGAACAAAGTAAATTGCATGATAGACATATTAATTCCTCTAGTGAGATTAAATTGATCAAGGCATAGTTGTGCAACATTAATAACATCAATATTAATTGGGTTATCAAGTAAATATCTTAATACGTTGGCTCTTTCTTCATTAGGATCCAATCCATCTTCGTTAAGCAGGGCAACACTTGTAAATAAACTCAAATATGCTAGACGAAGTACTATTAATAACAACCCTAAGGTGGAAAAATCAAGTCTTTTTTCTGCATTTACAAAAGGCAACGGTCCATTGTGGTCGCCTTTAGTTCCAATCAAAATTTGAATCTGTTCTTTAAATCTCATCTCATCCACAAAAGGTAATTGAATGTAAATATGAGAAAAGAAACGATCTATTAGTAGCCAAACAGCCTTTTGCGTTGGAAGAACCAATCTAATCTTTTCAATTAACTCTAATTCGGCATCTAACCCACCTTGATAATATGAAAGGCCCAAGCTTTTAGCTCTAAATTCCAAATTGAATTTTGGTTTTGGATTTGGATTAGGTGCTTGATCTTTGTACAATCTGACATCATTGTATCCTTCATCGGCTGTTACCCTTTCTTGGAAAGTCTTCTCACTTTGGCCAAAATTAACACCAGTAGAAGTTTCGCGTAGCTTTTGATCGGTTTTTGTTTTCATGTGTTGCCATAACTTGCTTAGAGCAGTATCGGCTTTGATTAACGAGATCCAGGTCAACGGAGCTGAGTGCTTTCTTCGAATAGGTTCACTATCCATAATTGAGCTGTAACCATCACAAAAGTTAATTGAGTCAAATGGTCCACCAAAAGGTGGGAAGTCAGTTATGGGTACGTGTTTCCTATTTTCCATGGGGTAATCGTTTGGATATTGGATTTGTACGTGATGAACATTGGAATTGGAGTTTGCTGTGGCATTATTAGAATCGTGGTTGATAGGATGGTTCTGAGTAGCAGTTTGACTGTTAATCTGTAGATTTTGGTGACTATTTTGGAGATTTTGATGATTTTGGTGATTTTGGTGATTTTGATGATTTTGATGATTTTGGTGATTTTGATGGCTATTCATATTTTGCTGATTATTTTGCATAGTTTGATGATTTTGATGGTTGTTTTGAATATTTGGTTGATTTTGATTTTGCATATTTGGTTGGATTTTACTATTAATAGCTGATTGAGGTAAATTGTTCTCAGCAGCTTGAACAAACTTAAATTGTGGCTCCTTCAAGCTGGGAGTCATGGAATTCTCCAACAACCTCACCTTTTCCTTCAAAAATTGCAATTGGTCATGGATCACTTCCTCGGGATCAGAGTCGCCATAAGTACACAACACTTGCTTGTACTTGACACAAGACGAGCAAGGATTCCCCAAATCACACTTGACCTTCCTCTTCCTACAAAAATCGCATACTTTGGTGATTCTGTTCCGTTTCTTACTGCTTATCATGGTGAACTAATATTCGCCACCAAGGTGTAGTGAACTCAAGCTAAAACCGCCACTATGACGCCGAAATTTTCCCAAGGTGTCAACAGGCTCCAGTATAACACTTACACCCAACTTAAACGCGGAGTTGTCTTGATAAACACGGGTTTCCACAGAAAAAATACACCTTTAATCTTTTTGCCATCATTTATACCTCAGTTTTTCTCAACCCTTTAAATCTCACTATGGGGAAAGCAACTTACTCCTTAATTCGGTGTCAATGTCATCACGAGAGTTTATATTGCAGTTGATACTGTCGTCGTTGGATTCGTTGGGGTATTCGAAAGTGTCCCATTTTTTGCAGCAAGAAATACGGTCAGATAACCTTGAGCGGCATCAAAATCAGTTATCTGTTGAGGAGTGTGAGCAAATCGAGGTTATCAATTGGTTCAATGGTAGTTTGATGAATGGGAAGTTTGGGCAAGTGCAAGGTTATATCGATCTTGAAGATTTCACTGCAGAAAACCCCGAGGTTTTGGCGTTGAATCTCCCTGTGGTGGTGCCTTTTCAACGGTTATTACGCCTAGAAGTAGATCCCCACCAACTCCAGGATATCTACTTAGATCCACGACATCACCGGCAACATACTATCCAGCAGCAGCAGCAGCAAGCTGCTGGTGACGCTATGGATGCCAATGCTATTGTGTTGTGCTACATTGTCATCTATTTGGTGAAAAGATGGCACTTTTTAGAGTTGATCTTAAATAGCGACTCTGCGCCCGATAAGGACTATATAGTGAACTATCTAAAGCTGGAGATATTACCATTTCTTGACAAGCTCCCTGTTGAGTTCAGTTCGCTGGTGAAGATTTTACTCCCCGATAGCTTACTATTGAAGCTTACTCGAGCCTCAGAATCAAAGATTTTGCTAAGCTTGGCTATGGATTATCCATACAATAATAGTCAAATATTGAATATTGTCTCCTCCTCTATCAATTTCTTTGATATTCCGTTAATCTTTACCCCAGATGACAAATTATCTATTGCTCGAATCCTTCGTGAAAATCTTATAAGTCAATTTTTTAACAAAATCTTTAAATTAAGTGACAAACTATCAACTTACAGTACAATCTATAATATTCCTCCAAATTATATTCAAGACATCATTGCCCAAGCTTCCACCTATCAAAAATTACAAAATCCTTACTACTTACCTCCCAGAACAAAGCCAGAAAAGTTATTAAGATTAAATGATAACCAAGAACCGTTGATGCCTAGAAATCAATTGGAATCTGTCAATCAGTATTTCAAATCGCATTATTTTTCCAGTAAAATTATCCACAATTTAACTACGAATACAAATGAGGTCTGGTGTGCCAAATTCTCCCCTCTGGGTAAATTCCTTGTCACTGGTTCAGGTGATGGTAAGTTGATGATTTATGACGTTGTTGATAATTTCAAATTCATCACCAAATTGGAATCTAGTACCGATGAAGATAACGCAGTGTTCACTTCAGGACCCAAACCTTCGGGGAATTCAAAGTCAATAGTTCATTGCTGTTGGGATCCTCACGAAGAGTACATTGTTAGTTGCTGTTTCGATACTGTCGTCAGAGTATGGTACGTAGGTAAGCTACATGCTTCAGAAAGCAACAAGCGGAGGAATTCGAGATCCTCGCCTGAAATTAAAAACTATAAACTAGTAAGCTGTTTTACCTTAGGTGAAGGTATAAGAATTTGGAGTTGTGCTTTTCTTCCAGATACGCTTAATAATAGTGGAAAATTCATCTTGGGTTCCCCGGATAAGGTTCTTAAACTATATGATATAAATGGTACTGAACTATTTGATTTCCATGGCAATATTTATGAGAGCAATTTCCACGAAGAAGATATTGCAGACGATATGAATATGCAAGATGCCGAACTGGAAGATGAACATAATACTAATGAAGACGAGTCTGATAATAATGATAGTGTCCACAAAAAATCAGGATCAACCACGGACAAGAGATCTAGTGATAAGAAACTACAAAGCTACTTTAACAGAGTGGTAGATCTAACAATATCCCCCAATGGTAAGATATTGATAACTATAGATCGAAATAAACAATTGCAATTCTTTGCGATACCTCAAACCTTTGACAGGGAAGCTACAACAACAAGAATAGCATCCATTAGTTTACGAGCAAATGGCACTTCGTGTTGTATATCAAAGAATGGTAAGTATTTACTTATAAGTACTGGTCCAGAAGAGCTACAAGTTTGGGATATTAGTGGGTTAACCGAATCTGAGAATGGTAATTTTGAATTACCAATCTTGTATCGAAAATTCTATGCCCATAATCATGGTGACTGTACAATTCGTTCCAGTTTTGGATACTTGGTTCAGGAAACCAACGAAGAAGAGTTGGTGCTAAGCGGATCCCATGATGGGTTCGTCTATGTGTGGAAACTTCATACTGGGCAAATAATCATGAGGCTCGATGCCCATGAAGGTACATGTAATATGGTGGATTGGAATCTTTCAGGTCCAAAGCCTTCAAAGAAAAATAACAGGGATTATGGGAAATTATGGTGTTCGGTCGGAGATGACAAGAATGTTAAGATATGGGGACCAGAAGATTGGGATTAGTTAAACAGATTTAGCTTAATAAATGATTACTTTAGAACTATACAAGTGACCATGAGTTACACTCAGAAGTAGATGCGGTAAAGACAAATTGTCAGAATACAATTACTGTTAATGGATAATATTTAAAAACGTTTCTTACTAGCTCTAAATTTCGAAGGCAACAATATTGTTTAGTTACATTCCTATAAACTTATAATTCATCATGTTCAACAACTTCTTCTTCATCATCTTCTAAGATTTCAGCGCCAGCTTCATCTTTTTCTTGTTTAAGAGAAGCACCATCTACTTTCAAAGCACCTTCGGATTTGATAAAAGCAATAAATGAATCTAAATCTCTAGCACCTGTGAAAACAATTGGGTTTCTTAAACCAGTCTTTTCGTCAAGTTCACCATTGGCTGGGTACAATAACAAGGTTGGGTAACCTTCAATATCGATTGGAACAACGACATCGTTGGCGGCATGGTCGATATCAGCAATAACAACTTCAGAATCACCGTAAACTTCAGCTAAATCTTCCCAAACTGGAGCCAATTTCTTACAATGTCCACACCATGGGGCGTAATATTTAACAAAAATATCTTTCGATACATCTTCTAAGATTTCTTGATGGTTGTGAGCGACCAATTTCAATACTGGGGTAGCATCTTGTTCTTCTTTGGTTGGTAATGGTTCAGATTTGATAATTGGAGATAAAGTACCACTAGCAAAATCTTCAACAAATTGCTCAATGGTGGCAAAATCTGGACCATTAGGGTGTTCAGTTTGATTTATACCGAATTTTTTGTTTGAAGCAACGTCTTGAATGGCAAATAACGGAATAATTTCTGGGTCCATGTTGATAATTTCAGCATGTTTACCGAAAAAGTTGGCGTTTAATCCGACGAAATTGATTTTACCTTTATATTTCTTACCTAAAGTAGATAAGTCACTGACCATGGCTTCTCTTTGCTCTTCGCTGTTGTAAAAGTAATAAGCTAAAGGTAAAGGAGAAGTCATGTAAGCCAAGTAAGTATCTCTGTTAATATCACCAAAGTATGGGATGGATTCAGATTTAATAAACTCAGATAAAGTGGTGGCAGATAATTCTTCTTCTTCAAATTCTCTAGCATCATCAAATTGGTTTGGATGAACCAATAAATAAGTATTTTTCTTGCCTAATTTGACGTTGGTTAATTTTTCATTCAATGACTTGATGATGGATTTATCAGAGATTGAAATGAAACTGTGATCGTTTCTTAATTGACCAGCAACAGTATTGAAGAGTTTATCGTCTTGAGGGTTTAATTCAATGACAAATGGTTTAGCAGCATTATCGATGATTTCTGATAAATCAGCAAAAGTTTTAGGTTCTTGTACTGGAGGTAAAGATTGTTGAATCATAAAATCAGTGATACCAACAGCTTCTCTTGGACCTTCATAATCTTCGGCAGATTCACCTCTGAAAACCTTCAAAGTAGGGTAGCCTTTAATTCCGAATTGGCCACATAATTCCTCTTCTTCAGTACAGTCGATTTGGGCCAATTTAATAGTTGGGTGGGACTCATTCAAAGTATCAGCAGCTTTAACAAATTCCGGCGCCAAGATCTTACAGTATCCACACCATGGAGCAAAGAACTCGGCCAACACCAAAGGATTCTCGTCAATGAAACTCTTAAATGTTTCACTGGTCAATTTAACCACAGCTGAGTTGGGGTCGGCAACAGCGTCACCATCTTCAGGACCGGAGGCGGCAGTCAAGGAAACTACCGATAATAAAGTGGCCAAAACTTGCGATGAAAACTTCCAAAACTTCATTTTATATTAGATGACTTGATTTAATACCAATTGCTATAAAAATGGCTATAAAATAATAATTTTTCAAGATGAAAATGTTGTCGATTATTAATCTTAAATAGTTCCGTGTGAACACGCTGTTTCTTTCGTGTCAGACGTATGTCGAACAATGCGACAATGGACATTAGTAATTTTTCAAGACCACCAGCAGCCAATCAGTTGAAAATGGGTATTATTGGGGTTGTGGGTGGCGACAGTGATACAGTGGCAGTGGTTACGGTGGTAGAGTGGTATGGAGAATGGCAGAGTACGTTGGATTGTGTTTACTACAAGAGTGGTGGAGATAGTGGTACTTTCTCAGCTATTGCTTAGTGAGAAGCCTCACGCTGTAAATGGTTTGCTAGGAAATGGGAGAAGAGGATGGAGTATGGATAGAAGGTGTAGAATTGTATTGTTACGACTATTGATTACTGGCCATCTTCATGCGGTGCGCTAGTTCTTTGAAGCAATCAATATCAACGTGCTGAGTACTGTTCAACGTGTATTTATGCTAGTAGTTAGATGTAGGAACACCATAGCAGCCAGTGGCAGTAGAAGGTTATCTGTAGATTCTACCTTTGCAGTGTAACACTGCATTCGTAGCATTAATTTTGCGTTGATTGCCGTTGGATGCATTGGAGCTCCGAAGAACCTCATGGAAACTGATGGAATCTAATTTTGTCAGTATCGTATTCCTATCTTCTTTTGGACCGCATCTATTACTGTAGACCAAGTCAAATCAATGAATAATCAGCTGAATATAATACCTTTGTCACTGACACTGAAACCACAAAAGTTATGTTGCTGTAGTGTACTTACTTCAGCTGTACTTAATACATTTAGTTTGGTTTCATTTACATATTCTTGTATTGCTTAACTATTCGCCTATATACCAAAGAATTCTCTCCAAGTGTTCCAAGAGTCTAATTCAACGTCATAAATGTACGCCATTGAATGTCTCAAACTGGATTGTAAGTATTGAGGATGGGAATCATAGATAAGCATGACCAAACCCCAAACCAAAATGGCAAATACTTTCCAAGATTTATTATACAATTTAGCCTTCAATTTCTTTTGTTGATTTGAATTTAATTCTTTGAATAAAACCGTTTCCCCGTTTAAATTTTGGAAACTTGGTTTATAACAATTCAAAATTTCATCTAACAAGATCTTTCCACAAGCAATCAATACTCTGGAAAAACAGTATAACGTAATTTGGTGAGTAATAGGTTGACTGAAGATGTCAAAGTTGTGAGAATAAACAATGTAAGATCCAAAAGCACCAGCTAAAAACCTCACTAAATAATGGTTTTCCTTACCTAAAACAGACTCCTGTAATAAAATCTTACTTGCAAACTTATAAATAATTGCAAAAGCTGTCAAAACTTCGGCATGGCTCTTTGTTGCCCTTAAAACACGTTTCAATCTGGGTAATAAAGGTCCCGAACTATACAATAAATTAATAACTAAAGCGTGACTGAATCTAATCTTACCACCGTAGACTAACCCGTTTCTACCAGATCTGATGATTTCCAAAATTGGACGGTAAAGGGGGTTTGTAAGAATATCCATATTAAATCACTAATAAATATAACCAATTAACTCAAAAGAAGCCAAAAATAAACTAAAATATAAAATAAATAATAACGCTATAAACCGAAGAACAAGTTTGGCCTAGAAAATAATAGCCAATAACCTTAACCTTTGATAAAAATACAAATATATAAGAATATCCAATAAATAGACTAAGAATAAACAATCTGAGTCGATAACAATACAAATTTAGCGGTTTCAAGTCTTTTTCTAATAAAAGTACCTGTCTGACGATTCACAATGTCTTTGACTAGTTTATTATCAATGTAAACTTAGATTTACTAAAAACCATTCAATATGTTCTTGTTTAAATAATCATTTTTCATTGTGGGGTGTCCCCCAGTATCTGGTGTCGTACTGCACAATATTCGGATCAAAACGTGATAGTTGCAAAATGGCCCTGGCTCTTGAAATGAGTTTAGTAGGGGGAATAGTAGTTGTTTCACACTATTACCCCATCTATAATCTGATAATGTGTATCATTGTATGTAGTTGCAACCTGGATGGAAAATCGGATTTGAAAAATAGTTAGAATTGATAGAGTTGAGGTTTTTGCAACCGAAACCACAACGGCTATTTATCGATAATAAAATTAGATTGCACGGTAGCGATGATTCTACTGTACTGAACCCGTCAGTCTTTCGATTATTCTCTTGTTTTGTCTTTAGAGTGCTTTTTCCTGCCTCCTTGCTATTCTTCACCAATGCTGCTACCTTGAGCACGAGTCATGAAATACCATTCCAACTACGCTTAACAAGAATATTCAATCTAAACTGTATTATAGTCTGCATTAATAGATGATATCACGTCGTCCATGTTTGTTGTATGGGTTGTACTAACTTTTCCCAATTCCGTTGGTCCATCGTATAGAATGGTACCTGAATATGAGGGCCCGAGAGAACCGTTTGCGATGGTACCAGTCGGTATCACCTCATTCGTATTTGCAAACTAATTGGTAACTATCATCTGTATTAGTACCTCGTATCTTGCTACAGATAACAACGCAATTGGATAAAGTTAGCCGGACTATCAAATCACGCCTATTCCAGACTAGAACAAAGGTATGTTGTGCCAATTGCTGAAACTCGAGAAAAAAAACTCCTAATTCAATTCAGGCTACTGGTGGAAGCCCAACTAGCTGTTAACACTCTAATCTACATTTGTCAACTCCTTTCACCGTGAAGTAGCCTTCTTCTTTGCTATTCCCAGTAACTATAGTTTCCATTCCAATATTTACGCTCCATGCCTCACTTTACTCACACTGTCGTATTACCAAGTTGGAAGACTACCTGCAGGTACTTGGCAACTGCTACCATGTGAATCAGATATGGCCAACTACTCCATGCAAAGGATGGCCGTTGGGACCAAAAGACGGTGGAATTATGAAGAATGTGCCCCATTCAGCTTGTGCCAAAAGTCTGGTGTCGCTATTTTAACTATTGCCTTCATTTCCTTACATTTTTCACTTGCACATTTTAAATTGCCAAAGTTTTCTTAAACAAAGTTTTCATTACACAAAATGGATTTTTTCGACTAAATTTTCGTATTATGAAGGAAAAGAAGATGAAAATTTAAATAAATTTTTCATATTTTCACTATTGATTGAGTTGACGAATTATTGTTGGAATTTGTTTTAAGAATCATAATTTTCAAAGCATTTTAGTTGAATAGATATGTCATCAATTTCTTATGCATCGGCTGCGAAAGGTCAAGAAGACAATGATATAGCACCAGTTGAAAATTTAGCTGATAAAGTTGAAAATAGTGAAGTTGAAGTGGTTGATGAAGCTAAAGCTAGTGAGAAAGAAACCAAACCTGCTGTAGTGAAAAAAGTTCTTGCACCAGCTCCAGTCCCAGTAACATCTGCCTGGGGTTCAAGTTCAAACTCTCCAAATTCAGCTAGTATCGACGAACAAAAATGGCCAACTCCTGATAAAGTTAATGCCGATTCCCCTACCCAAAAGGCGCAAAAGTTTATTAAGCCAATTACTAATAAATGGGTGCCAATTCCTGCCAAAGTGATTTTACCAAATTCCAGAAATACCCAGAACAAATCTAGAAATAGAAAGAAGAAGCAAAATAGTCAAAATAAAGCAAAATCAAAGGATGAATCCAATGATGAAGAGGTAAAAGACGGTGATGTTAAAGAAGATTCAAAAGAATTGGAGGGAAAAGATTCCGAATTGGACCCTGAAGAAATTGATGAATCCAGAACCTCGAATGGCAATGGTGCTAATCAACCTAAGCCAGTGAAAAAGATTAATAACCAGCAACAAGCTGCCAATGGCCAAGCATTTAGAAAATATTCTATTCCAGGACAACAGCCGGGTCAAGTGTCGCCTCAAGTGCAACAAAACCAGCCACAACAACCACAACAACAATCTCCTATACAGCCACAAAATGCCTTCTTCCACCCACAACCATTCAATCAGTTTCAACCATTTAACCGTCAATTTAGACCAAATGGACAATTTAGACAAGGTGGTAGAAATTTGAGACAGCAACACCCAGGATATAGAAATGGTCCAATGGGACATCCAATGCATATTCATCCTCATCAATTACAACAATTCCAGCAACAACAATTTCACCAGCATCAAATGCATCAACCACCACAAATACAAATCCCACCACCTATTTCACCTAAACAAAATCCTCAAGAAGCATTAATTCAACAAATTGATTACTATTTCTCGTTAGAAAACTTGATTAGAGATATTTATTTAAGAAAGAATATGACTCCAGAAGGGTGGGTATCGTTGTCTTTAATAGTTGATTTTAAGAGAATTAAAATCATTATTAATTCCATTCAAAATAATTTAGAGAACGAGTTAGATATCAACTCAATTGTGTTGGCAGCCATCCAAAAATGTGAAAATTTATCCATTAACTTAATTAATGATAAAACGATCGAAAATGCTAATATCGAAGATGTTCAATTAAGAGTGAAAGAAAACTTTGAACAGTGGTTATTACCTGTGGAAAACTAAATTCGATAAAACAGTTTGCGAATTCTTTACTGCTATTAATTTCAAATTATATGACTTAATTAAACTTTTCCAATTTTCCAAAAAGCGGATTTTCATTTCCTTTGAATAAGAGAAAAGCTTCTAAAGGAGATTGACATTTGCATTAATATAATTTTACAATAATAATAGCAAAGATTCCTATAACTAACGATTAATGCCTAAACCACCAAAACATATTGAATTATTTCCATTAATTCTAGGATTAATATTAGATCACTAATATTAGATCATTTTTGGATTACCTTAGCATCTAATTACAAAATTACTAAACACATTCCAAACATATTTTTCTTGCATGTTCATTATAGCAAGTATAGAATAAATATTGATATTGTTGATGGATGTGTTAGCTATTCTGCATTTGAAAAGAATAATATTAATTGAAGAACACTTGATTAGATTTCTGTATTATTATCTGTCAAATGTTTCCAATTATACCTGTTCTTCTTGTTACAATTTATGAAAAAAAAAAAGAAAACTAACGAAAAAAACCTAAAGCATCTTTTGTTACTTGTATATTTATCATTCTTCCTTAATTTATTAAAAATGAAAAAAATGAAAAAAACGATCACCTCCCTTAAAGATCCTTGTTTACCTCTATTTGTTTATATATTCTACCACTTCCTATAAATAGTTAAATAGTTTTATGTAATATACACCCAACAAAACTAATCAATTTCTTAAACTGAAATTGAAGTAAACGTATGGTCATTTGTTTAATGTACTTCAAGGTAGAACTTGGAATAGTCTTATGGAACTTATATAATTTGAAACAGTTCCTCACTAAACGTCATCGTGGTTTGAAAACTGGTCTTTGTCTTGCTACATCTTCAACTACATCAAGCAATGTTGCAACTAAATGTTATCATATATTACCTAACCAACCTACATTTCATTCCATAAATTCGTAACAAGAAATATCGTTTATCTTCTTGGTGCATCATATCATTCTTGTGACGCAAAACAAGCTATCCTTGGTGAGTCCTCCGTTTTGATAATTATTGTCTTTATTACTAGTACCAGACTCGAGTACTTATGCATATTCTGATTTACTAAAACTTCTTCTAGCAATTCCGTTGATATTCCATTCAATTATGGCAGACTCTTGTCCCCCGATTAGAATCTTACTACCACTTTCACATTTACAAAATGCAATTCCAGCTATTTCCATTTCCCCTTGAATTTGATTCACTGGTTGATGTAACTTATCATAATCACAAGAATTTAGACTTGCATTGTGTACATAATCATAACTGTGATCTTGCGGAGATAACCTAACTTGAGATGGTGAATGTAAATTGGTAGAATTATCTTCTTCTTGGTAAACATTCGTCAAGTAACTATTAAGGTCTGCATGCTCCCCAAAATCAACTGAAGGTCTTTGTGACGATGTAGGGGAAACTCCAGAATTATCATGATTCTGTACAGTTGTATTTTCCCAAGTTGGATAGTTAAATTTTGGTGGCGGTGCTGTAGCAGCAGGTTTACTTATTGGTGGAGGTGGTGTGTAATTGAAATCCTTAAATATTCTTGGGTTATCAGCCAAATATTCATAATCGTACACTAATGGAATTGGAAAATTGGGGTAGTTGTTATTTGAATCGTTAAATATATCAACCGGAAAATGATTTTGGGTGCCAGTATCTTCGCATGTTTTAGCAATTGATTTCTTTTTGACAACTGGAGCGTTATTGTTCTTTTGAGCATTGATAAAATCAGCGTGCTGTTCTAAAGCGTAGGGTACGACTATAACTTGATGATCATTGACAGTTTCTTGCGTTGTCAGACGAAGATCAATAACGTGCACTCTTCCCACATGTTCTGAAATTATTAGTAAATCATTTAAATCGTTTTCTGGGGAAAATTTACAAGTTCTAAAAGCTCCAAGTTGATGACCATGTCGAGTAGATTTGATTTCAAGCAAACTCTTGGACATATTTCTTATATCGTATAATAAACAAGAACCATCTTGGAAAACGGTAGAAAACATTTGACCATTTGGATGATAGGCTATACCGAATCCAGATTCGTGTCTCGATAGAATTGTGTGACTTATTGGATTATGAGATGTTGGATCAATTATAAATATTGATTTTGAATCTCCGGTCACGGTTAACATTTTATCATTTAACGGGTTTTTAGCCACGTTATTTAGGCATGTATTAATCTCACAATTGATTTTGTTGCTGACAGATAAGATATCATTATTGGCAATATCGACACAATAAAGATAAGAATCATTATTACAAACATACGATGAATATGAATTTTGTGAAGTTTGATAGATGGTGACATCATTATTAATAACTTCACCTAGTCTTACCGTCTTGGAAATATCCAAGGCTGGATTGTGAAATGAAAATAGCCCTTTCGCAATTTTCGAACTACTATTGTAACTACTACCATAATTACTGATTGGTTGAATATTCTTGGAAATTGAATTTGAATTGGAGGTTAGTAAACCACCAGTTACCAATATGCCATTGCCATTAATATTGAAACATCTAGGGAAAAATGTCAAGGAAAGATAACTTCCCGATTGATAAGTATCAAGGTTTAACCAGCGAATATCGTCGTGTTTGTTATAATAAACATGGCCATTGTTGAAATGAATCAAATCTCGTAACTGCCAATGATTCACACTAGGCTTGATGTTATAAATATATTTTGGATTTGGCAAGATATATTGATGACCATGATAGTAATTCATAAAGCACTGATTGTATAAAGAAAACCGGCGATTTTGTCTGTGAAAATTCTCCAGCCCGTTAACCAGACTATACCGCCCATTTCCAGCCGATATGTCGATCGTCATGTCCAAAACTTTATCGCTTGCAAGCAGAATAGATTAGAATTTCAAAAGCGTTAATTTCTTGATCGCCGTACTTAAGGGTGATTGGTTATATGTAGTATTTAAAATGTCACGTGAAATATGCCTACTGGATGATGACCAGTTGATTTGCTTGGTTTATTAGCGAATAGTTTTAGTTGTAGGTGTTTATGAGGTTTCGGGACTTGGATAGACTTCGGATAGAACGAAGTTGTTTGTTTAAATGATATTAACTTAATGTTCACTAGATTGTAATTTTTCACTTCGACAATCTCCCCACAAAAGTGATGTCATACTGCGTATAGTAGCAAGTCCGATAAGCGTAAAAACAAATAATGGCAGCGTATGTGAAGCACACAAAAGATAGTGAGGACACGACCGTACTGGAAGTAAGTTAAGTACAGTCAGGGTTAGTGTTAGCGATGTATTGTGGCGTAACTGGTTGGCTATGGTGCTCTAACAGCTTAACTATGAGTGAATGTAGCTCTTATCTAGTGGATTTAACCTTGGATTTCCCGAATATTTATAGCACACAAAATACATTTTATAATATTGCTGTGTTTCAGGTCTTGCCATTAGTGTCTGAAAGTGGTAAGATCAATGTCTTTTTGGGGAAAATATCATGGCTATTTAGGTATTTATACTCTTTGGATGATGAGTTTACTCTACTATCGTTGGAAATGTTATACTTTGCTTTCTTTGATCAGATTGAATGCAGTGTTTCCCACAGTACCACGAAACCAAGTCAGTACATTAGACTCAGCTAATTTCTTTGAACCTTGAGCCACCATATATTCCATAGGATTAAAATCCTCTTTTGATTCTTTTAATTTAATTATTAGGAGATACTACTCTATTTATGCTACCAAGATAAGCAATATATTATACATGCACTATGTAATGACGTATCATATGATGATCCATAATATATCGATACAGTAACTAAAAGTAGCCTCTATGGCCAAGTTGGTAAGGCGCCTCACTAGTAATGAGGAGATCCTCAGTT